>NW_023611559.1:0-85169 GCF_013339725.1 Rhipicephalus microplus | reverse complement strand
GCTAGCGCGATCGGCTGTTAACTGAAGGTTTGGGGTTTGAGCCCTCCGAGGAGTGTGTGTGCTTTTTTCTTTGCGCTGATAGCTTTGAAGATGTTCTGATGGTGGTGAGCGTGGAGCACGACTGTCTCCGTGGCGCAATTGGCTAGCGCGATCGGCTGTCAACCGAAAAGTTGGAGCTTCGAGCCCACCCGGTGGTGGTGCGGGGCGTTTTTCTTTTTGGGCTGATAGCTTTGAAGAAATGTTATGACGGTGGTTAGAGTGAAGCACGACTGTCTCCGTGGCGTAATTGGCTAGCGCGATCGGCTGTTAACCGAAAGGTTGGAGGTTCGAGCCCTCCCAGGATTGGTGTGTTGCTTTTTTCTTTGCGCTGATAGCTTTGAAGATATGTTCTGATGGTGGTGAGAGTGGAGGAGGACTGTCTCCGTGGCGCAATGGGCTAGCGCGATCTGCTGTTGACCTAAAGGTTGGAGGTTCGAGCACACCTGGTGGTGGTGCGGCGCTTCTTTTTCTTTGGGCTGATAGCTCTGAAGAAATGTTCTGACGGTGGGGAGAGTGGAACACGACTGTCTCCGTGGTGCAATTGGCTAGCGCGATCGGCTGCTAACCGAAGGTTGGAGGTTCGAGCCCTCCCGGAGTGGTGTGTTGCTTTTTTTCGTGCGCTGTTAGCTTTGAAGATAAGTTAAACAATACACAAGTATACACACTCCACAATAAATGAACACAATATGTCACCAATCAAACAACCTATTACACAGTACAATCAGCCACACTCGGAACAACGGACACAGACAACAATACGCACTACAATGCAGTCGCAAGCATTGAACAACCAAGACACTAAAGACTAAGGAGATAGAAAACCTATTCAGTCCAAAGCTCTTGGAACAAAAGTCTGGATGACACTCTTCCGAGAATGTCTCACTCAAAGTCTAGCGCTGTTGTCGTTCCGCTGCCCCGAAGTTTCTCTTCCAGGAAACCTGACTTCTTCAATAGGCCACTCTCCAAGCTTCAAACTTCTTCGCTGCAAACACGTCGGCTTCACACACGCAGCTGTTGCCACGCGTCTTCGCTCGATAGCGGTAAACACACACTCTTGCCTGTAACTCGAGTCGTCACCCTCAGGTGGAAATTCTCTTCTTCTCCTGCTTTGTCCCTACGGACAAAACCTTCGCCGACTCCACCGCGGAATCCCTACGCGCTCTGGCGCTAACTTCCGTCTTCTCTGATCTCTCGTCTCGGCTGCTCGATTAAATACCTTCCGCGCGAGTTTCCAGAAAGTTCTCATCATTTTGTCGGCGCGATGCGCAGCGAAGGCTGGGGGAAAGCGCGATATGGTACTAGGGCCGTCCGCGTCGGATAACTCAACCGGCATCACCACGCCCCTTCCATCTAGAAATTTCGAGGGCTTGCTCGGCCGCCGATGTGAGGAGGTTCGTCGGCGAACCCACGTATCAGAGGGAAGAGGGCCGCGTGCCCGGGGAGTCCTTGGATGCTTGTTTTATTTCTTTTTTTATCGTTGACCTCGCGGCGTCCCTCCGGCGTTTCGTCGCGAGAATTCGGCGGCGCGCCCTTTTTGAGCGCTCGTTTTGTGACAGTCGCCTTCAGTACAATTCCTACTGGTGAAATCTCTTCTCGACATTATTTTTTCTCAAAATGATTTAGGGGCGAGGAGAGCTCTAAGGCACTCTGTTATCCGCCTGAATAGTGGAAAACACACAAAACAAAGCGAAATCAGTACATCACCCAGGGTAACCATCGAGACATTAGAACGGATGTGGGAATGTCTGACAAAGCCCAGTACGCGACCATTCACCAATGCAATCCTCCTAAAAGGACGGCTGGAGAGCACGATTTCTCATCATGTCCAGCAAACGCAATGCCGGCGTCATGTATTGCACCGAAAAACTTGAAACGCCTGAGAAAAAAAAATGCAGATTCCCGTACAGTGGGAATCGATGATATGCGAAGCACAAATGAGGAAGGTTGATACGTCACTCTAAAATCAGCACAATGTTTCGATGGGGAGGTAAGTAATGCCGTACATGACTTACGTGTAATGATCATCATGTTTGAATGTGTCGTTCACCTTCGTCATCTGTTCACGTCACGTGATACCAAATTTAGTACATTTTAGCTAGTGAAATAGCCGCGAGCACGCTATGAGCGTGGTATGTTGTCGTTTTCTAAATGACGCACTTTTCAGCATTATCTTGTTTGCACCAGTCATATACTTTTGTCATCCATGGACGTTACGTAACGAAAATTTGGTATATGTGGAGCTAGCGAAACGGCCGCGAGCGCATCATGAAGAACGCAATATACTCAGATGTAGCATAGACGTGCGTGCACGCTGGACACAGCGACGTTACGTTAGGAAAACGCGAGCACTCAATAGTCTGACGCATGCCCGGCGCTACCAGCGTCCATCGGCGTGGCCCGACGGCAACCAGCGCCAAATGCAACCTGCTGTAGTTGGCGCCGATGCGTTACCCAGAAAACACTGCGTGTCCCTCTTTTCGTCAACGAGGGACGCCGGACGCGCTTAAACGCGCATGCGTCAAAGGAACGCAGCGCGGCACGCGCCTGCGTGTATATGGCAAGTCCGGCGCCTGGCGTCACAACGCCGGCGTGACGCGACGTAATGAACGCCAGCGAGCACGTGCACCGCGTTACGTCGAAATGTATTGGTGCCTTGACTGTGGTATGTAGTTATGTTCTCACATGGCACGCATATCATGATTATCATGTTTGCACCAGTCACCTACCTTCTTCATCCATTAACGTCACGTAATACATAATTTGGGAAATGTACACGAAGCTAGCGAAACGGCTACGAGCGCATCATGAACGTAGCATGTAGTCATGTTGTTACAAGACACGCATATCATGTTCATCACGTTTGCACCGGTATCATACCTTCGTCATCCATTCACGTAAAGAATACCAAATATGGTATATGTAACGCGAGCGAAATTGCCGCGAGCGCATCATGAGCGCGGCATGTAGTCATACTTTCACATGACACGCATGTCGTGATTTTCAGGCTAGGGTCGGTCGCTTGCGTTCGGCATGCAGTCATGTCATACCATACCAGTTTTGCAACATGCCATGTGAACAAAACCACCGCAAGAGCTGCAGGACCCTGAAATGTAAATCATGATATTAATGACATATTTGTGATGATTTTTGTGTTATGACTACTCAGATATGTTCTTCATACAGTCATGTATTAGAGTCGTCGATATCAATGGCGAAAGGGCCACGAGAGCTAAAAGTCGTAGGTGGCTAGATAGATAGATAGATAGATAGATAGTAGATAGCTGAATAGATAGATAGATAGATAGATGGATAGATATATAGATGATAGATAGATAGATAGATAGATACGCTCAATCTCGCCGAAGTTCGCTAAGAATGCATCGCATTTAAAACAAGCTTGTTTTGAGTATTTTCTCTGGTAGTTTAGGAGCTATAGAATATAGACCACAGTGCTGTTCATCTTCAAGTTCTGCATTTGTGGGCATGCGCGTGTTGATTACCCAAGTACACTTGACTTGTTTTCGATGTTTCGTTTGTGTACGTACAAGTTAAGTGTACAATAAACTTCCCTTTTTCACACAAGTACACCAATGCCTGCGCAACTTGAACATGGCTGTAGGGTATGAATACAATTTTGCGTTCATAGGATGAATACGATGCTATGGTAATAACACTATGCGTCGTTCAAAAACCAAACATGAAACGAGAGTACTTGTTTTGATGACTACGCTGAAATATGTAGCGTATTCAGACGTAGAAAGGATTTTAACTGGATAGATTATTCAATATGTTAGATAGAATTTAGAGTAAAGAATGTGGCTGAGCAATAAAGACACATCTGCAATAAATGTTTATTAAAAGTGGCCCGATATGCAAATTCCATACAGGAAGTGATTCTGTTTAATACCCAGAGCAAGCCCGCAGCACTAGCAAGACAATACGTCAGCAATGCGAGCATATACTTGGCTCCGTATGTGCCGTATGGGGCGAAATCAAACACCACTGTAAGTTATACTTATCGGGACGGCTCAACGCTCTCCCATAGTAGAGTACAAACTACTCAAAATTGTTAAACACTTATTCCAAACACACAGTTCTTGCCCAACAGGGACGGCTTTCAGCTCTACCATGTATGAAGTACACTAAATTGAACAGTTTTTCATACGCACAGCTGAATTGCTTGGCACTGGTGGTCGAACCATATTTAGGTACTAAGTACTCTAACTCGTTAAACACTTTTAGAGACGATTGTCTTTCTTGAAATATACTTCAAGGTCGAAAAAATTTGTATGTCTGTCTGTCTGTCTGTCTGTCTGTCTGTCTGTCTGTCTGTCTGTCTGTCTGTCTGTCGTCTGTCTGTCTGTCTGTCTGTGTCTGTCGGTCTGTCTGTCAAGACTCAGAGATTTTTATGTGGGGTTTAACATCATAAAACCACCAAAATATGATCAGGGAAGTCGTAGTGGAGGACTCCGGAAATGTCGACCAATTGGGTTCTTTAACGCGCACCGAAATTTGAGCACACGGGCCAACAGCATTTTCGTCTCCACCAAAAGTGCAGCCGCCACAGCTGGGACTTGATGCCGCGACCTACGAGTCAGCAGCAGAGTCATTGAGAGAGAGAGTGAGTGAGAAAGGAAAAGGCCGGGAGGTTAACCAGATATTGGCATCTGGTTTGCTACCCAGCGCTGGGGGTGGGGAAGTAGGCGCAAGAAAGAGGGGTTAGAGAGAGGAAAAAAAAACGCACGCGCACTCACAAAAAAAAGAAAACGAAAACACACACTGGAAGGGCGTCCCAGCTACAACCGTTCAGCAAGGCCGGTCAATCGCAAAAAGTGCAGCAGCGCTTTCAGGGCCCTCTTCTGTGAAGTCGCATCCTGACGATAGCAGAATGTCCTGCTCCGACAGAGGCTGATCATCTAATTTGTTGAGTTCCCTGCGAAGGCATAGTCGCCACCTACTATACGCTAGGCACTCACAAAGAACATGTTGAATGGTTTCCTCTTTGCCACAGTGGCCACAGGCTGCGGTGTCGGCCATCCCAATGCGGAAAGCGTAGGCGTTGGTAAATGCAACGCCCAACCACAGCCTACATAACAGGGTCTGGTCTGCTCGGCGAAGCCTCGACGGGACTTGAAGACTTAGCGTAGGGTCAAGTGAGTACAGTCGGGCATGCTTGAAGTGCGGCTGATTCCATTGCGATGTGGTTTGCCGGCGAGCAAGTCTGCGGAGCTCTCGTGCAGCATCCGTCCTAGAAAGTGGTAGTCGCAGTTTATGATTTTCTGTGTGGGCTGAGCGGGCAGCTTGATCGGCCGTTCATTGCCGATGATTCCGCAGTGACTGGGCAACCACTGAAATGTAATTTGGTGCCCTTTCTCAGTCAGGTGGTGTATAACCTCTGCTATCTCTAGTACCAGCTGCTCGTGTGGTCCACGGCGTAAGGCTGATAGTAGAGACTGCAGTGCTGCCTTCGAGTAGCAGAAAATAGCCCACTTGCGCGTAGGTTGATCAACTACAAATTGCAACGTGGCACGAAGTGCTGCCAATTCTGCTGCCGTTGATGTTGTTGTGTGAGATGTCTTGAATTTAATTGTCGTGGCCAACCTTGGTATCACTACTGCTCCTGTAGAGCTGTCTGGCTGAACCGATCCGTCAGTGTAGATATGTGTGGAGTCTTGATATTTCTCATACAAGAGAAGTAGTGTGAGCTGTTTAAGAGCCGGTGACGACAAATTGGCCTTTTTCTCGACGCCAGGTATGTTAATATTATTATTGGTTGAGCGAGGCACCATGGCGGAGTCACAGGTCTAGCGGCAGGAGAGAACGAAGTTGGGATCAACTCACCATGTGCGGTCACTTTTGCAGTAAGTTGTGCATGGTCGGACCACTGGTAGAGAGGCTAGGTGATGTCGAGGGGTTCGAGCAAGGTGTCGTATATGTGTCCTCAGCACTTCCACATTAATGTGGGTCTTGATGAGGTTGTCCCTTGTGATGGCGATAGTCGCCGCTGTTGATGCACTTCGGGGCAAGCCTAAACATATCCGGAGTGCTTGAGCCTGGACACTTTGAAGCATTCGTATGCTTGTTTTACTTGCGTTGGTTAACACAGGTAGGCTGTACCGAAGGAATCCAAGGAAAAGAAACCTGTATAGTCGCAACATAGCAGTTGTGGACATTTCCCAGTTCTTTCCAGCGAAGAACTTGAACAAATGACAGATGCCTGTCAATCGCCTTTTCATGTATGATACATGTGAGCTCCATGAGAGGTCTCTGTCAATTATAACACCTAGGAACTTGTATGATCTGAGGTGACGTATTCTTTCGCTGTTTATCAGAACGCTGTAGTTATGCATTGGTTTGCGCGTAAATGCCACTAGTGCACATTTCTCAGAGGAAATTTCCAGACCTCGTTGACGGAGGTAAATAGCAACTTGAGTGGCAGCTCTCTGAATTCGCGCTCGCAGCTGTAGACGTGTTACTGCAGACGTCCAAACGCAGATGTCGTCCGCGTACATTGACAATCTGACAGTACTTGGCAGATGCTCATTTAGAGCTATTAGCGTCAGGGTGAATAGTACAGGGCTAAGTATGCCACCACTGGGGAACACCACGGTGGCTGTAGTTGTAGCGAAGTGTCACCATCCTCGGTTCTCACGAAAAAGGATCGCTCAGGAGATAACTGCGTATCCACTGAAACACCGACCACCCACTCCTACTCCTTGAGGCGGTGAGGATGCTTCATGGTGACGTATCGTACGCCCTTTAACATCAGAAAATAAAGAAAGCGCAGAGACGCTTAGGCTTTTTCGTGTTGCACGTAGGTGACCAGGTCTATGACGCTATCAATTGAGGACCGGCACGGCGAAATCCGTCATAGCGTTCGGGTAGATGTTGTGGATGCTCAGGAACCATTCTAGCCGCTCCAAGTACCTAACTCCATCACTTTGCCCAAGCAACTAGTCCAGTGCAATCGGGCGGTAGAGGTGAGCACAATGGTGACTTGCCACGGATTCAGTAAGGAACCAAACGCGGTTCTTCCAGTTAACTGGGGGTGCCCTCTCGCCACGAGTCATATCTCGAGGAGGCACTCCTCGCAACACTCACCAAGGTGACACGGTGCTCTGTATGATATTCATCAGGCCCGGGTGCTGATGTCCGTCTACACAAAGCCAGTGCTGCTGAAGCTCATGAATAGAACAAAAATTGGTCCATGGGGGTGATCGTGTGAGTCGTGCACCCGCGTGAGAGCGTGGAGATGTTGGGATCTGCGAGGTTGACCAGATAAGTTGGCACAGAACTCTTCCGCACGTCGACCTACGATCTCTGTGAGAGAGGGCTAGATCCTTGAATGGAGAGCGCTGAATGGGAGATGTCCGGAGCCTATTATGTCCTCCACAAGTGTGATAAAGGCTTGCGAGGATCTAACGAAGCGCAGAAGGCTGCCCAACGTGTGACTCTAGCTTGTCATGCGGCCGTTGTATATTCTTCTGAAGACGTCTCGATCGTAAATCGTCGATTGCTCGTGAGTCACGGTACCTTAGTTGACCGCACGCCGCGCGGAGAGCCGAAGTCGTTCTAATCACATCAAATATCGGTTCTCTCGAAGAGCATGTGAGGGGATGCACACTGGTCTTGCACTGTGGACTTGATCACTCTTCTAAGTGCAAATGAGGGTGTTCTCTTGACAGCGTGTTTTCTATGAGAGACGCGCAACTTGGTCCAGTCTACTCTTTGGATAGTTTCGCGTACCTTGCCAAGGTGATACATCTGTCAAATATGTGGGAATGTGGTCGTCCCATGGTGTTTCTATGTCCGCAAACCATCCAGCACATCTGACAAGACCTCGAGAAACAAAGTCAAGTAAGCAACTGCTGTATCCAGGGGCCACGTAAAATGTAGGTCAGGTCACGTCGAATAAACAGCAGGACCTTGCTTTCCACTATAACAAGCCGACATAAAGGATTCGTATCCGGAGAGTCTAATAGCGCTCGATAAATTTGGCTCGCAGATGACGATGATGGGAACATATTAGTGGAAACGAACCGACGGAAATCAATGCGTGATTTCAGTCCCCGTGCATTCCACTAAAAAATTGTTGCTTTTTTGACCTCTTCCCTGAAAGACAGTGGCTGGTGGGCCATTATCTACTCAAGAGCCGCCAGTACTGGACTCAGAGCGTCCAGTACTTGAAGTGCACTTTTGGCTGACGTTGTGCGCATGTTTACACAGTGCGAATGGCATTAATTATGGGTCGTAGAAGAGCAATCACTTGCTTATCCAAGTTCCGCTGCTCCTCTGTTGTCGCAGCTTGCTATGATGAATGCGGCTTCTGATGTGGTTCTTCCACAAGTTGCGTGCGCGTAAGTGGCGGCCAATCTTCAGTAGAGAGAGATCTACTTGTTTTCTGTTTTCCATCGTCTGCGTTCGCCGCGGTGTACCCTGCAGTGGGCGCCGTTCCCAGATGCGTTGGCTTACTTCTTGTAGTTGACTGCGTTCTTCGCGAAGATCTTCGACGGTGACGTCGTCGTCTTCGCCAGACTTTTTCCGCGGCCTCTTTGTGGGTAGAGCTGTCTCGCAATATTTCTCTAAGAATAGTAAACTCTTTATGCGTGGACAGTCTTTGGAAGATGCACTGTGGGCACCTTGACAATTAGGGCACTTTAGTATGGTTGCGCTGCATTTGTGCTCGGTATGTGGTTCTGAGCATCGGGGGCACACTTCGGAGTTCCTGCACGCTCCCTGCACATGGCCGATCTTCTGGCACTTATGACATCGCATAGGTTTTGGAATAAATGGTCGGACCTGGTGACGAAAGTGGCCAACCTTCACATGGGAGGGAGACAGTCCCCTTTGAACGTAATTCTCACACAATGTGTGTTGCCAAGGCGACTGACATTCACAATGACGTTATCTTCATTTGCCGGTTTTATTAGCACTGAAAGATCCGAGTCTGGAATTTCAGTGGCGATGTCATAAATGACTCCTGTTGACGTGGTGCTATCAGCTGGTATTATAGACTTGACATTGATGTTACCCAGTTGCGTTACTTTCTGAAGCGCGTTTAGCGCACGTGGGTTTAGCACATCGATTGCCAAGATGTTCTTCCTTGCGTTTAGACGTATTTCTTTGATCTGATTTGGCGTAATATTCTCGAGATACACAGAGAGCGCTTGCCTGTTCAGCCCGCGTAGACTGTCGGTAGCCTTCAGTGGCACAAACAGGATAGAGTGAGGCCATCGCTTAGGGCCAGTTTTCACGGTAGGCGTGCTTGATGCCGAAGATGCATTGACGATCCGTCGTTTAGCCTTGCGGTACAGGACGGGTTGGAAGCCGTCGTCCGAGGACTCGTCACTTGATGCGGCGAATTGAGAAATTTACTTTCGTAGAGAGTGGGCACTTGAGCCTTTCCGCGGCTCAGCAAGGAAGGGTATGACCATCCCCTAGATGCGTATCCATGCTCGTTTTCTACTTCTTGGTCAACACATCTAATAGCTGCCTTAGGAGGACCAAAAAGACCTATGTTTAGCATCAAAGGTTTTCAGAGAAATCTGTTAGTTTGTGCAATTCTTCATATCGGCTCTACACGTGTCCCACTGAGGTCATTGAATGCGTTACAAAAATCAGCTTAGTCTGACTAGAAAATTGTCTTTTTCATTTATTTACGCAAAGGGCACACATTCATGTGGTTTAGATGTAATGCACATGTATACCCTTTGTGGGAGCATGGATGCGTAGCCTAGCGGTAAAGACATCCTCTTTTGGTGGAACTTGCTCCGAACCCTGGGGCTTAAATCAAGTGACCCGATGCGATACGAAGAAGCACGGTCGCCTATTCCAATAAGGGTCGCGGCACACATGCAACTCAAACCATTGCCGCGCAACATCATTTCCCAACGCCATCCAGGCCGACGCAAGGCACGCGCTGATTATTACATACGAAGGTACAAAAATCGTGAAGACGTTCTCTATGTCGACGCTGCGGTAGGCCCACTTGAAGGAACGGCCATGGCTGCTGCCATGAAGACGGGCGGATTAGCATTTCCGCGTCCGTTAAAACGGCACGCCCCGACGTGGCTGAGGGGGTTGCACTAGCCCTAACAGTGGTGCATGCGGCCGCAGATTCTACCATTACAGAAATTTGCACTGATTCCCAGAGCGCTTATCGATACTTCCGTCAAGGCATTGCACCAAGACAGTCTCACGCATACCGATCAACATTCCTTCACTTCTCCATTCAGTGACTATCACGTGGGTGCCTGGCCATGAGTGTATGCCCGGGAATGAGCGCGTTCATGCGCATGTCCGAGGTTTCCATCCGGACCCTGGGGATCACTCACCCGAACTCGTGAGAAAACCACAAGAGGGAATCCGCACCTACCATGAGATTACGAGGTATTACCGGAACGGCAGACGAGATTTCCCTGCCCCGCTCTTCTCCCTCACCCCTAATCAGAGTTCAGTTTGGCGCCAGCTACACACAAAATCATTGATTCTCCCTATTTAGCACACCTATTTTACCCCACTCTTCACCAACCACATTGCACCACCTGCGGGGCACCCCGGGCTGATCTTTCCATTGCTTGTGGAACTGCCTAAAGCCCATGGCGGTAGACCCTATCCCTAACCCTTCCCTTTTCTCGTGGGAGGCCGCTCTTCGGGTCACTGGTTCGGACGACCAGTTGTGGCTGGTGCACCGGGCCTGCCTAGAGATGTCGGCCAGAGAGCTCCCGGACGTCTAGGGCCCAACCACATATACTTTAATGTTTTTTCCAAATAAAGTTGTATCCTCCTCCTCTTTCGAACCATGAGGGTATGGATTCAAATACCCGCACCAGAAAGAAAAAATTGTTTTTTTATTTATGCTGAAGGCATCATCTGGTGTGATTAGCTGCTCGTGGTGCTGAAAGCAGTGCAATGGGTTGGCCGCAGGGCCTTAAAGGAGTGTCCGCTGTTTATATAAGGACTTCTCTATGGCCGAGTGCCTTAGTCACTAGACTAACGTAATTGGAAGGTCTGTATGCTTGTCAAACGAAACGACTCAAATACGACCAAACTCACAGAGCTCACGAATGTAGCTCAAGTTTTCGTGTTCATACCGGTGCGATCGTCAATTAAAAACGAATATTGTGCATATTTGAGGCAAAATATCAACACGTAAGTATTCCCTGGTGTTTTTTTACTAGAAAGGACATACATAACTATTGCCAAGAACTGTAGTGTTTATTACGCTGCGCTAACAATGTGATGCTACGCACGCAGAGAACAGTTTTTTTTCGCTCCGCTAAGACGAAACAGTGCTGCCACTATCTCTAAATTCACAAAATATGACCTTCAAAATTTTGGGCGCATGCTGCGCGCTCGGATTAACGGAGGCCATTCTTATGTTTTCAGAAAATACCGCTAGATAGCGCTCGTGCTTCACGCAGAACCTCCAGAATTCACTGACGTTTCTCACGCAAAATATCTAATAGAAATTTCATTCCTCTCACTTTTCCAAACAGATGTCTATCGTCTTTCGACGACATTCACTGTTGAACATGCAGATATGGGGCGAAATGTTTTTATAAAAACATTTTAGTGTGCCATTATTTAGTAGGAACGCTAGGTTCTTGTCCTCATTCCTGTATGGAGAGGACCAGCTCCTGATGGAGAGGACCATGTTCCTGTATGGAGAGGACCAGCTTCCATTTCATAGTAGAGTACCTCATACTCTAAGTCGTCGAATATTTGTTGTATACACACTTTCTGTGACTAGCCGTCAGTTGCTCTTGTTGGTGAACTCGTTCACGGCGTAATTTTCGTCGACGAAGCCTCATAAAATTTGAGGCCTAGGGGACAGCCTTGTGCTCTCCCATAGTAGAGTATACCAAGTACTCTAATTTACTAACAATATTTATAACACGCTATTTTAGGAAGCATCTAGTACTAGCTTACAGCCTGTTGGTCTCCTAAATGAGTGTATCGTACTCCAAATCATCGAACATTTGTTCTAAACACACATCCGCAGCCACTTTGTCCCACAATATTCTAATCGCTCTCTGGAAGTAGAGTACTAAACTATTATAACATTAACTACGCGTTTGCAAACACCCCTAGTAACATAAAGGAAAGAGCTTGGGCTCCTGTGTGGCTGTGTGTATTCTGTATAAACGTTTTTGGTGTCCACTGTCTGTGATTATGAATTTCTCCAAACACTATTTACTGGTCCAAAACTTAACTAGCGCCTAGATTATGACACCAAGCACCTTACATGTCTGATAAAACTCGAAGCAATACGAGAAATTGTCACCATGGCATGCTGTTATGTGTCATTCAGGGCCGCCAAAATTTTTCACGTTGCTTTCACTTTATTGTTACATCATATAGGGCCGGCCAGGAAATCGTGCCATACAGGATACAGCCTGGTGGTGAATCATGAGACCATTCTTGGAGGCCGTGCTGTAGAACCAAAAGACGTAAAGAAACTGCGAGGACCCCAATCTTGCAGGGAGTTCGTAACCAAAGTACGTTCAGGCATTATTCAGGGGAGAATACATTGGTCAATACAAATTACTGATATCGAAAGGCGAACGTATTTCAAAAGATCCGCCTGGCTGGGTAAAAATTTACATGAATAAAATACGCTCTCAACCCAATTTTGGTCAGAATTTCCGAAAATGGCGCTGGCTCAACCACGATATCAAAGTTGTTTCACATTCCCGACGTTTCCTCCCCGAATTCTATTTTGTGCCTGCATATTCACTGCGAATACTAAGCAAAGATGGTACGCTTGCTCAAACACTGGCTCGTTACATTCTAGGGCCGTCAATACGTGTTCTCCTTACCAAATTAACCACGATCCCGAATTCTCTGAACTACCATCTTTGTATCAAGTCCTTCTGGCATTTCACCGACGTTCGTAGGCTACGTGCCCAGAGATCGAGGTGGCCGAATGCAAAGTGGTGGAAACAATGACCACCCTTCTACGACCTTTGGAGCCCCAGCATCGTCAATCTATATTAAACAAGAATCGAAAACTAATATCTGCAGCCATGTTGCCAGGGCATGGGCTTTGTCTGGTGGTTGGGGGGGGCTTGCTCCCAACTCGTGATTGGTGCAGCGATGGCAGGTGGTTCAAATTCACACCCAACCTGCGTCATGGTTGAGACCGATCGATATGTGACGAATGAATGTGGGGTCTTCCGCAATTTTTGGCCTGCTGTTCATGCTGGTTTTCAGGGACAAGGTTTGCAAACATTCGTGTTCAACGGACGATTTTAGCGTGGGGGCTCGGCTGTTTTATAATTGCAGGACTGTTCAGCCTTTGGCGAAATCGATGGGAGGCCGTAGCTTCAAGTTGCCATTGGCGTGCTTTGTGATAGATACTTGAACAAACGAGACGAGATGTCCTCGCGTTCTTCTCTGAGGAGCTTTTCTTCTTAGGGGAGCACGAGTATTTAAAGCATTGCTGTGCTCTTTCGTTAATGCTGAACACGAAAGGGTACAACTGATTTTTCGACCAACGTGTTGCTAAGCAGCGCCCCTTGAGTTGTTATTCGTGATTTATTTGTGATCAAACATGTGTCATTGCAATTATTCAATGTAATGCATTTGTATTATGATATCGCATTCAGTTCTTCTGTACACAAATGCCAACATTATCATGTATATTAGAGCAATGATGTTCACAGCAATGTAGTGATATTTTCATGGTACATAGATGTGCCGAAGTGTATTTGCCCTTATTAAAAGATTGTTATGAAACCTTGTTTTTCTGTACATAAAATAAATAAACTTTGTCTAAACAGCGATCACATTACAGCACGGCCATGTCATTTTACCCTAAAAAAGCAGTTTTCATTGTGTATGGTATTCTGAAAGAAGTGGCGAACATCGATGCGGCGTGGTTCCACAGCTTCTGGCAAATGTAGCTTCTGCTCACCGACAGATGCTGGTCGCACTCGCCGACACTGTCTTGCTCTGATATGAGAACAGAGTTGTAGATTCGTATGCTTACTCAATGAATAGATGGCATGATGTTTCCGGCGCATCGCATTCATTTTGGCCAAACGTTATGTAGTTGCTGCTAACGGTAGAGCTACAGCAGTGCGCTTGCACAAATGCGCTCTACGTTGCGCGAAAAACATCAGAATACTCTCTCAGTTATGTGGGTGTATATTATAAGAGCCTAGAGGCACTAGAAAACCTATGCAGATGCCGCCCTTTGGAACGAGGGAGAAACAGATGTAAACTTGACCCTGACCTTTGGTAAACTGTACCTCCTCTCAGTTCACTTGGGTTTTCTTTATTCCGGTTGTGAACGGGAACATAAAATAGCACTGTTCCCATTATCGCAGTGTTACTCATTACAGGCAGTAGTGGTTTGTGCTTGATAAGTGTGCAAATTTTAGTAGCAGGTACAGATGCCGCCTCTCTCAAATATGCGACATACAAAACTGAAGTCGAAAGGTCAGTAGTAAGCGGACTAGTCATTTTCCAGTGGACTTTTTATATGTCGGCAAAGCAGCATGTTTAGTGTGTTCAGTTGGGAGAATGAAGGTTGCACGTTCGAATTCTCGTGGTCGCGCTCTTTAAAGGATGATTTTTGCATTGCTTTCAATACAAATGTTTTTATTTTTAGTGACAGCTCGTGTCGGTGGTTCTGATGCCGTTTCGCGCTCCAGCAACCACCATACACTATGTGCCACCAATACTTCTAGCAACATAATCAACCAACATTTTGGTTGATGAAACCTACCTTTCGCATGGAGGACGCCTTTTAATAGGGTGCTTTCAAGGAGGCTACATCAAATAATTTATGTGAGAGTTGCTCTCATTTCTTGATGATAGCAGACGAAAGGTATATCTCCTACGTCATAAATGCAAAAGTAACAGTCGCTTGAGGTAACGTGAAAGAACACTAAAAAAAGCAGAGGCAAGTGGCTATCCTCTCACATGGCACTAAATAAATCCCTCCACCGTTTAGCCCCGACGGTCACCGACGCCTTTCGGCAGATAAATTACTTAGGCGAAAGCCTTAGACGTGTGTTCGAGTGCTAAAAGTGACCGTCTGTGCGGTGGCGTCAGAACAGTTACTGTGAAAAATTATTACATGATGGCGCCCCTTTATGACATCATCGATATTTGTAATACGCAATCATAACGCTACTATAACATCACACAAAGATGTCGATAGATGACCTCACCCTCAGTGAAAAGTGGACTGATCATAGAGACACTGGATAGGCGCAGAAACCTTGTAATGCGTCTAATCTTGGAGGAGTTACAAAACTATGCTAGGCGTAGAAAGCATTCAGACTGCGGTGTAAGGGATGAATACTTCGACTGAGAAGAAAAAATGGTTTTCACCGTCGAGTCATCTGAGCTAAATGCACATGTGACCCTGTGAGTTCTCTTTTTTTGTGAGACAGAAACTATTCAAGTTCATACTTAGGTACCTTTAAATACTTCGTCTAAAGCGAATAGCGGCCATCAGAGTCTACGACGTCAACACGAGTCCACTTGGGCCTGAGTTGAAACCGCGGAGGCCAGTTTGGTATGAAAGGTGAAGTTGTGAACGTACCAGTCAGCGTTCAAAGGAATGGACAGAGACTACCGCTACACATTAACGACAACACTGCCATACAAGAAGGCTATGGAGCAAGAGCTGTGAGGGAAAGCCACTTTGCGAAAACTAAGCTCGCGCCTGTACTTTTACTACGAATGTCACTATTGAATATATTGATTTATATGTGGGGTGTAACGTCCCAAAACCACCATATGATTCTGAGAGACGCCGTAGTGAAGTGCTCCGGAAATTTTGACCACCTGAGGTTCTTTACCGTGCACCCAAATCCGAGCACACGGGCCTAGAACATTTCCGCCTCCATCGGAAATGCAGCCGCCGCAGCCGGGATTTGAACCCGCCACCTGCGGGTCAGCAGCCGAGTACCTTAGCCACAAGACCATCGCGGCGGGGCACTATTGAACATAAATGCGCTGCAAAGGAGAAAACCTTATATAGGCGGCAACAAGCATTTTATGTCGCTATATAAGGACCTAAGACATTTTTTCTTCATTTTATCGCGCTAGCACTTACATGAACACTCTCGGCCAGATTTCGCCACCGGCGTCGGCATCGACATGGATGTAGGCGTCGGTGTCATGCGCCGTATATGTATACGTATCTATATATATGAAAACGCAAGAAATAAAAAAAATCATAGAAAAACGGCTTCGGCGCGCGCAATCGAAAGTAGGACCTCAGCTTCGCGAATGCTAGGCGTTAACTACAGAGCTACCAAAGGGTACATCCATCATTGTTCAAATGGCGAGCTATTCATAGCTGTCTCTTAACGCTGTGGACAGGCATCTCTGGTGGAGGAGTAGCAAACTATTGTTTTTCATCATTATCAGCATGAAGGTGCAGTGAGCGCGCAGCGGCTCTCATCTCTCACGCGTACATTGGCCCGCGTAGAGAATACAGGGGTGTACGTTCGATCGGACGCCCTTGTTTTGCAGTGGGGAGGATCGGACGTCTTAAGTAGCCTTTGGGTTTCGTGGAAATGATTCTATAGTAGTTACGGGTGCACAGTTGTCACTACAACCGTCGCACGGCCTCCGTTCGCGAAAAGGGCGCGTTTTGAGACACAGCGAAGAAACAACTGAGACGCTTATTCAGGTTCATCTGAACCTGTGAGCACGTTTCGTGCGTCAATTGTGCGTGAGAAACGCGGGGAACGTTTTGATTTGCTCGCCATTCTGCGTTTGACATTCCAATTTGTTGCCCCCACGTTCATGTTTTGCCTTTGGACAAAGCTGTTACTTTTAAATGCGAAGCATAATTATAGAACTTCGGCGACGTTGAGCGTATCTATCTATCTATCTATCTATCTATCTATCTATCTATCTATATATCTATCTATCTATCTATCTATCTATCTATCTATCTATCTATCTATCTATCTATCTATCTATCTATCTATCTATCTATCTATCTATCTATCTATCAATCTATCAATCTATCAATCTATCAATCTATCTATCTATCTATCTATCTATTATCTATCTATCTATCTATCTATCTATCTCTATCTATCTATCTATATATATATCTATCTATCTATCTCTATCTATCTATCTATCTATCTATCTATCTATCTATCTATCTATCTATCTCTATCTATCTATCTATCTATCATCTATCTATCTATATCTATCTATCTATCTATCTATCTATCTATCTATCTATCTATCTATCTATCTATCTATCTATCTATCTATCAAGCCGCCTACGACTTTTGGCTCTCCTGGCCGTTAGGAAAATGGTATCGATACTAGACTTGGTATGGTATAACATGACAGTATGAAAAACATATTTGACAATTCATGACAATAAAATTTTGATATGTGTGTCATGAATGTCATAACTTGCATTGCAAGGTCCTGCCGTTTTGTGGTGGTTTTGTTCACATCGCAAGTTGCAAAACTGGTATGATACGACATGATTGCATGGCGAACACAAGCTAAAAACCCTAACATTAAAATCATGACATGCCTGTGATGTAACAACATGACTTTATGCCACGCTCATGATGCGCTCTCGGCCGTTTCGCTAGCGTCACTTATACCAAATTTGGCATTGCTTGACGTGAATGGATGCCGTATATATGATGCCGGTGCAAACATGATAATCATGATATGCGTGTCATGTAACAACATGACTACATGCTACGGTTATGATGCGCTCGTGGCCGTTTCGCTAGATTCACATGTACCAAACTCAGCATTACCGTACGACATAGGTAACTGACACATCTAAACATGATAATCATGACATGCGTGTTATGAAACATCATGAGTACATGCCATACTTATGATGCGGTCGCGGCCATTACACTATCTTCACATATGCCAAATTAGGTATTACGTGATGCCAATGGATGACGAAGGTATGTGACTGGTGCAAACATGAAAATCATGAGATGCGTGTAATGTGAGAGTGTGACTACATGCCACAGTCAAGGCGCCAGTACATTTCAACGGGACGCGGTGCGCGTGCTCACTGACATCAAATTTTGTCGCGTCACGCCAGCTTTGCCACGCCAAGCACTGGTTCGGCCATATACTCGCACGTGCACGCCACACTGCGTTGCTTTGGCGCATGCGCGTTTCAGCGCGTCGTGCGTCCCTTCGTCACTAAAAGAGGGAGACGCAGTGTTGCCTAGATAACGCATCGACGTGGATTTCGCGCCGGTTGCCGTCGGGCCGCGCCGACAAACGCTGGTCGCGCCGGTCGTGCCTGGCGTCAGAATGTAGAGTGCTCGCGTTTCGCTAACGTAGCGTTGATGTGGCCAGCGTGCGCAGGCGTCAACGCTACAATGAAATATATAATTGGGCCCTTCATGATGTGCTCGCGGCGTCTTGCTAGCTCGACATATACCAAATTTGGTGTTACGTGACGTCAATGAATGACGAAATATATGACTGGTGCAAACATGATAATCTTCACAAGCATGTCTTGCAAGGACATGACAACGTACCACGCTCATAGCGTGTTTGCGGTCGTTTCGCTAGCTCCACATATACTAAGTTTGGTCTCACGTCACGTAAATCGATGACGAAGGAAAACAACTCATCCAAACATGATAATCATGCCACGGAAGTCGTGTACAGCATCATTTACTCCACCTCATAACGTTGTGCTGATTTTAAAGTGACATATCAACCTTACTTATTCGTGCTTCGCATATTATCGATTCCCACTGTACGTGGGATCTGCCAATTTTTTCGCCCTCTATTTACACAGAAGTTCATGCACACGCCATTGACTACTATCATATTTACACACAGACATGTCGCTCTTCGATATTCAAAAACACAAGTCATTTACACTGTTTGGCAATATATTCGTAAATTACTAGCGTTGTTATTCAGCCTTTTTGCTAATTTCCTTGGTCTTCGGAGAGTGGCTACTCGTGTTCAGTGACCTCTTCCCCCATTTGCGTTTAGTTTCATCCACGGACTCCACAGAGTACACAATCTGTTTCACCTTATTGCTGCAAAACTTCCCAATACCCCAAAATTCTTCTATTGCTTTCTTGGGAGAAATAGAGATTTTTAGTACTAGCACAGCAGTGGTACCTATTTCAGCGACAGCCAGGTTTTCTGCGCGGTCAATCGTCGTTCGACTCATGCTGAAGTGCAACCTCGTTGCCAGTACTCTGATTACCTAATTTAAGATTATTGGTTGCCTCAAATATCTTTTTCGCGTGATCTTACGACGATGCTCAGACGGATGTCTGTCCAATGGGCTTCATACGCAATGCGGGACAATTTAGTGGTTTAAATTGGCGACAACCACTTTCAAAACGTGCACCTATGTAGTTTCATTGCAAGGTTCCATTTTATGCTTGACTGCACATTTCACTAGTCTAGTAGGCCAAACATTAACGCGTTGTCTGCTTAAAAAGACACCCAAGAGACTTCGAACTCAGAAACGATAAAGTTGTTTTCTTCATGCATTCACTAAAATTCTTACAAATGACATCTCCTCCGCGACATTAATTTCTTTATGTGACATAGGGGCCATGAGGCACTAAGTGCTAGTCTCATCATGTGTTCGGTGGCACTGATTATATCCGCCTGAATAGTTGAAAACAGAAAAATGGCAGCATAATCACGGAGTGAATGATGGAGAGTGGGGCGAAGCATCCGTCCGTCCATTCATTCTTGTTTCGGTCCGTCCTCACCTCCGTCTGTGTGACCGTCCGTGCGTCAATCCGCTCGGCCGTGCGTGCGCCTGTTCATGCGTACGCACGTCCATCCGAGGGTCCGTCTCTGCGTTCGACCATGCATCCAGCCCTGCGTCCATCCATGCATCCACACCTGTGTCCATCTATGCGTCCATCTGTCCATGCAGCCATCCGTGCGTTCGTCCATGCATCTGTCTGTGTGTCCGTTCGTCCATCTAGTCAACACTCCAAGTACTACCATCTCGCATCTTTTCATCAGATATTCCGCATATAGAAGCATCGCCATCCAGCGGACATTCCAAGAACTAAACGGCAGGTGGTACACACACACATTCTTATGGCTTTCGCTTCTTGTCTACTTCCCACCATTAAGCACCTCGAGCTTATGGTATATACTAGTTCACTGAATTCATGGCACTGTGGCCCAATGCTCGCTAAACCTTTCTAAAACCAAGGAGGTTACGCCCAGCGAGTATTACCTAGCAACCCTTTCTTGTCAGATAGTGCTCAATATACATGACAATGGCTGCTAATTGGGAAAGAGAGAAAGGAGAATTCCGCTTTTAGTTAATGCACATGCTGTGAATATCTTATTGTTCAACAATGCACACGAGAAATCTCCCACCGGCACCACCTTGCAGGTCAAAGCGTAAGACTGGTTTGCAAGGTGGTAAGACCACCTTGCAGGTCAAGCGTAAGACGCACTACGACTACGACGAGGGACGAACGGGTGCCGTTTCACGTAGCTTCGCCACTAAAAAGCAAAGCGAAGCAGTAATTCACCTAGGGGTAGCCATCGAGACATTAGAACGAAAGTGTGACTGCGTGAAAAGACCGAGTGCGCGACAATTCACCAATGCTATCCCTCGTAAGTGGATGGCTGGAGAGCGCATTTCCTCATTGCGTGAAGTGAACACACGGCAAGTGAATACCCGAACTTGAAAAGCCCGGGTAGCAAATCAGCTAGTTTTTTTTGCATTTTCACTGGTCGTTTAGGGGCTCTAAAATATAGACCACACCCACGTTTATGTTCAATTTCCGCATGCGCGAGCGTGTGTGAGTTTATACCTATGCACATCAAAGCCTGTGGAAGTCTAATATAGCTGTATCGTATTATTACGATTCGTCGTTCGTATCTTGAATACGATGCACCGGTATTAACACGATGTTCGGTTTAAAAACCAAACATGGAACGTCAATAATTGGTTCGACGGCTACCCTGAAATATGTAACGTACCCCGCCATTAAAGATATTTTAACTGAATAGCATTATTCTATATGCTACAGAAAATTCCGAATAAAGGATGTGGCTGAGCATTAAAGACATATCTGCTCTAAATGTTGATCTAAAGTGGCGCGATATGCCAACTATACACAGAAAGGTAATCTCTTAAATAACCAGAGCAAGTCCGCAGTACTGGAAAGACGGTACGTCTGCAACGCAAGAATGTACTTGGCTTCATTGACATTGCCTCACCAACTGCCGTAGTCTGTCCGGCATCATGCATGATTTAGGGACGGCTTACTGGTGTCCCATAGTTGAGCATAAAGTGCTCATAATTATTCAACATTTGTTGTAAACACAGCTTCATGGCCGTTGTTGACTTTTGTGTAGACCTAGAGGCTCTGGTTCGCTTGCCTATGGGACGGCTTTCAGCTCTCCCATAGTAGAGTACCAAGTACTCGAAATCACGAAATTACCGATTTTTTAAACGCACTGCTGGATCGCTTCGCACTGGTGTATGATCCATAGTAGAGTACTTATTTTTCTGAATTGTTAAAGAATTTTAAACAGGATAGTATTTCTTTGGATACTTAGACACAAAAATTTAGGTCTGTCTGTGTGTTTGTCAAGATTGATGGACGTATATGGATGGTTTAGCGTTCCGAAACCACCCTTGGGTTTTTCAAACGTGCACCAGACTGAGCACACGGTCCTACAGCATTTTCACCTATACCGTCAATGCAGGCACCACAGCCGGGATTCGATCCCGTGACTGCTGTCCGCAGCCAAGTTATAGAAATATACTTTTGTAAAGAGTGACCACTCGAGCCCTTCCGCGGCCGAGCAAGCAAGGTCAAGGTCTGACCCACGCTAATGACGTATCCATGCTCACTTCGCTCGTTGGTCAACACATGTCATAGCTGCCACAGTAGGCCCATAAAGACCTATGTGAAGAATCAAATGTTTTCGAAGAACGAAAATTTGTTGGTTTGCACAATTCTTCATACGCTCGGCATTTTGTCCTGCTTAGTCGTTAATGCGTTACCAAGAAGTCTGATAGAGTTACTAGAAAGGGCACACCTTCATAAGTAGTTTAGTTATTTACATTTATCCATTCGTGTAGTATAAATAGACCTTATGCAAAATGAGTGCCATCTGTCTGCCGTTCTGCGCATGGCCGCCATTTTAGAAGCTCCGCGCGGTGCAGTCCGCACAGATGTGCGTGTGTTACGTAGACGTATATTAGGCGTATCGACGCAGGGCGTGTATTGGCTGATAATCGAAATGACGGCGTATTGCTGCGTCTCTTGCAGCACACAGAGGGGAACTTGGAATGCTGAGGGAAAAAAAGTAAGCCCTAAGCTTTGTTCTTTGTTTTTTTTTCAAGCTGATGGCGTTTTCAGCACGAGCTCCAGCTACTGCTCCCGAGATACGTGCTTGAGTTCTCCTTTTTAAGGATGTAAGGCATGTAATAAAGTTTGAATTCATGTTTCTATAAACTGCTGCACACCGAAGCAAGGAAGTTTTGCAACGTTTTCGCTCCGTTCATAAAGTGAAGGCGACTCGTACGCTTTAAGCAGAAGTCACCTTCGTGCAACGAGCTTTTTTGTGGCACGACCTGCATTTCGTTGCCTGTGGCGAGCACATCGAATTCTCGAAAAACGTGTGCATTTATCGCACTAAACGGAAGCTTGTGACAATCCGGAAGAGACAACGAAGAGCACGAAGCAAGAACGCTTTAGCATCATTGCTCCCTTCTCAGAAGAACCCAATGGCGCACAATCGCTTTAATTATGCGTGTTTCGTTAACCAAACGTAATAAACGAAACACATTCAATGAATTGTAGGCGCACGCAATTAGCTGCGATAAAGTTCGTAGCATGAAGGCGACTTCAGCGTGAAAAGGACGAGTCGCCTTCACTTGTTATACAGTTGCTAGCAAAAACATTGGAAAAACTGCCTTGGTTCAGCGTGCAGCAATAAACCCTTTTCGAAAAAGGGTGCCCCTAGCACCGCGGACGCGAACTACAGTCTGCCGTCTATGAGGGTACTGCCGCAGACGACGCAAGCTGTGTGTCCCTGTGACGCTGATGCGCGTTTCTTGCAGCGCACACAGACACCTATTGCGTTCCTACAGGATGCGGACCGCATCGGGAGGCACGCCGATGAGATTCTCTTACAGGCCGGATCCATGCATTGCCAGTCATAACAAGCCAAACTGGTCGTCCAATCTGTTGAAGGGTACAAAATATTGCTTTTTGTGCAGCGGAAGCAGCTCAAAAGCTCATCAGAGAGTACTAGGAGCTCGTTCAAGCTAGAAAGCGGTGCGATTTCAGCGGATGATACGGAGAACTTGCCGCCAACACAAACATCACAGAACCACGCATTTGACGGCTCTCTTCCATGCCCTCAAGATGGCGCTAACTATCCCACGTTCATTTCGAAGCAAAACTGATGAAAAGCTCACCGTAAGTTGGCGTGTTTATAAAAAGGAGGCAACATATCAACGGGTCAATAGTCTGCTTTGTGTTTGTCTCGTGTTTTTTTACTAGAAAAGACATACATAAGTAATACAAGATCTGTAGTGTTTGCGCTAACATCGTGACGCTACGCACGGAGAGGAAAGTTTCCTTCGCTTCGCTAAGACGATACCATCCTGCAACATACCTTAGAATCTACGAAATATCATCTCCAACACTGTGTGCGCACGCTGCGCGCTCGCTTTACCGGAGGTTATCTTTTTGTTTTCTAAAAATACCGGCAGATGGCGCTCATGTCTCACGCAGCACCTCCAGAATTCACCAATTTTTCTCGCACAAAACATTTAATAATATTTTATGCTATTCACTTTTTCCAGATAAAAGTCTATCGTCTTTTGACAACAGTCACAGTCAAGCAAGCAGATACGGGGCGAAATGTTTTGTAAAAACATTCTCTTGTGCCATTGTTTAGTGGGGAAATGCGCTCTCCAGTGGCTCTTGTCCTCGTTACAGAGGTCTTGGTTCCTGTATGGAGAGGACCAGCTTTCCTTTGTTAGTAAAGTACCTCATACTCCAAGTGGTCAAATATTTTTTGTAAACACACTTTCTATGACTAGCCATCGGTTGCTTCTGTCCGAGAACTCGTTCACAGAGTAAATTTTGTCGACACAGCCGCATGAAGTTTGTGGCCCAGGGGACGACTTTCTGCTCTCGCATAGTAAAGTACCAAGTACTCTAATTTGCTAACAATATTTCCAAACACGCCACTTTAGTAACTAGTACTAGCTTACAGCCTATTGCTCTCCTAAAGCACAACGCATCGTACTATAAATCGTCGAACATTTGTTCTAAACACACATCCGCGGCCATGGTGTCCCACATTAATCCTAATCGCTTTCCGAAAGTAAAGTACCAAGCACTATTATGAATTAACTACGTTTTTGTAAACACGCCCATAGTAACATGTTTGAAAGTGCTGAAGCTCCTCTGTGTCTGTGCATACTGAGTTGAAATGTTTTCGATCTCCATTGTCACGGAATATGAATTTCTCTAAAGACTACTTACTGGTCCAGCAACTCCAGTAACGCCTAGCTTATGACAGCAAGCGCCTTACATGGCTGATAAAACTCGAAGAGATGCGAGAAATTGTCACGTTGACACAGTGTTATCACGTGACATTCAGAGCCACCGTATTTTTATGACCTTGCCTTCAATTCATTGTTACATCGTTTAGGTGTGGCTAGAAATCCTGCCATACAGGATACAGCCTGTTGGTGAATCGTGAGACTATTCTTGCAGGCCGTGCTGTAGAGCCAAAAGACGTTCAGAAAGTTTGAGGTCTTCAAATCTGGAGTAAGTTCATAACCAAAGTAGGTTCAGACATTATTAGGAAGGGAATGCATTGGCCAATACAAATGACTGAGACATAAAAGCGAACATAATTCGCAAAGATCCACCCGGCTGGGTAAAAGTTTACATAAATAAATTACACACCTACGCTGATTTTGGTCCAAATTTTCGAGTCTGGCGTTGATTCAACTTCAAAATCATTCGCGTTTACCGACATTTCCTTCACGAATTTTACCTTCTACCTGCAAACTTCATTGCGAATACTAAGAAAAGACGGTACGCCCGCTCAAACACTGGCTCGCTACCATCTAGGATCATCATTACGTCTCCTCCTGCCAGCTAGCCAAATTAACCAAGTTCCCCAATGATCTAAATTACAATCTTTGTATCAAGCCTTTCTGGCATTTCACTGACATTTCGAGGCTACGTACCCACAGAGAGAGGTGGCCTAATCGAAAGTGGTTGACACAATGACTGCCCATCTACAGCCCTTGGTGCCCCATTATCGTTAATCTATGTTACACTACCCTCGGAAACCAATAACTGAAGCATTGTTGCGAGGACACCTCCGGGCTTTGTCTAGTAGTTGGGCGGATTGGAAAGTTTTGCTCACAAGTGAAGCAAAGCCAAGTGCTAGATGGCGGCTGCCCCAGCCATCTTACTAGGCGCATGACGAGCGGCTGACGTTCGGCGATTGAGAAAAGGAAGTTTATTGTACACATAACTGGTACATACACAAACGATACCTCGAAAAGATGTAAAGAAAGTGTATAGATCTTACAAATGAGCACCAAAATCTTATTGATCAATGGGTATCCAATTGCTACAAGTCAAATGAAAATTAAAGTGAATTAAGGTAATCGTATTTACAGATTACCACATATGCATGTGTGCTAGAATGGGCGTATGACCAGTACGGAACGACAGGAAAGTTCAGCTGTCCCTCCCTTACTCTGAAGAAAGGTGTGTGCCATCGTCGAAGGAAAGACTCTTCGCCATGCGTTTGTTGCTGCTGATCAAAGTAATTCCAAATAATGAGCCACCGTATTTTCTGGAGTGCGGAGTAGGCGCCTCTATGAGGCTCGTGCCATCCATCCGCTAAACAGCGTCGCCACCACAGTACTTACAACGTTGCTGTAAAGACCAGTCTTGCAGACAGCCCCCGTTCTGCTCGCATGCGCACTGTGCGAACGCCAAAGAAGCGTTGTGCCATGTGCCAGACGCCTTTCGCCACCAGGCTCTGAAACAGAGCATGTTAGGCCTTCTCCCTTTTGCCACAGTTTGAACAGCGGTCATTTGGAACGACTTCCAAATGTGGTAACTTGTCACGCGTAGGCAAGGCCCTCCATCTTCTCAACAGTCAAACTCGCTCACCTGGTTAGGCACGCGATCGCAACGCCATTGTTTCCATTTTCTAGGCAGGATACTTTTCCTTCCTCTTTGGTCAGTCTGCTACTTGTAACCTTTTCGCTTATTTTCTCTGATGAAACACCTTCCAGACTGCATGAGCCTATTGATTCCACTGTTCGTTTTAAGCGACTGGCAGCTCTGTAAAACATAAGCAGAATTTCTGCTCGTGGTCCAGTGTATGAATTTGCCTTGAAAGTTCCTTCTGGTGTACTGCTCAAGTACAACAAGAGCCTTTATCCGTGGTACTTTCGTTATCGAAGAGCTTCTACGTTGTTTCTGCAGCCAGCACTCTCGCGAATGTTGGTATGTCTCGGAGACCCAGACCTCCACGGTTTGTGGAAAGCTGCAAAAAGTTATTTTGTACTTTCGCTGCTTTTCCTCCCCAGAAGAAGGCGCCCGCAATGGAGGCGAGGCGTCCTGTTACACGACGAGGCAAAAGGGCAACATGTGCAAAGTAAAACTCAAAATCGAATGCCTGTGTCTTGATTACTGCTGCTTTTTCCATTGGTGACTGGTTAAATATGTGGCTGCCGATATGGCATTGGTGGGTTTTCTTAGTACGTCATCCCACGTCCCTTTTGAGACATGTGCTTTTTCAAAGTAAATGCCTAACGCTTTACCAGCTTGAACGTATTTGACGTATCCTGGAAATAGTTCTCTGAAGACTCCAGCAAGGAATACCTTACATTTAGTGGTTTTGAAAAGAGCACTAGACAATAGGAATACTGGGCAAATTGTCAATAAATGTACTATAGCAAGACGATTTACGAAAAAATACCAAAATATCATTGGCGTATGCGAAAATTTTGAAGGGTTCCTTGACTGGCATCGGGAAACCCACTTTACGCTCGCAGTTTGCACTTTTCTAAAGAAAGACTCTAGAAACAAAATGAATAAGAATTCGGCAAATCCCACATAACTGGAAATCGAAGTTATGCGATGCATATGAAGGGAGAATGACGTGTTGCAATCTTTTTTATTGAGCGACACGTCATGAAATGACTCTAAATATATGTACAAATGTTGCACGCACAGATATATGTTGAAGAGTTGCAGATGTTTATATAATCGGTTGGTTGCACTTGCGCAACGATGCCAACGGGAACATGCGTATTAGCAACCCCAGAAGCTGATATGAAGCGCTGATGCTCGCGAAGATGTCGGCCCTGGACACTGCTTTAAAAATCAACTTCAGCGCATGGCAACTAACTACAATTGATGTTAAATCGACGTGACGGCTGTATCAAAGGAGTACATATGTATTGTTTATGAAATAGGGTAGGCAGCAGTGCTGCCACTATTGACGTTTCACAAAGAATAGTGTCTATTTGAAAACAAGTTGTAAGGCATGTTGTAGCTCTGCGGTTAGATGCTTTATTGCCACATAGAATGGTTGGGTTCGATTCCAGCTGAGACCCTCACATTTGTTCTTTGCATCCATTGAGTCGGCGTTACCGATGGCGGGTAATTCTTAACGCTCACTCGCTAAAATTTCCCATGTGTGTTCAGGCTGTTCCTGGGTAGATACTGAGTGTGAATGACCTGTGGCATGTACCCGCCCACTTGCGGCACATACCCACCGTGGGTATGTGCGGGTATGTGCGGCTGTATGGCTGGAAGTGTTTGATGTCGTATGCGATGGGATAGTGACAATATTAATGGCTGTATCAGTACGTCATATTCGTCTAACCATCTTACCCTCCCATGCCAATTTTTGGTTCACACAGAGTTGAGGGGGTGACCACGAGAACACCCAGACGTAAGCGGCTAGATAGATAGATAGATAGATAGATACGCTGGAAGTCGCTGAAGTTCGCTAAGAAATTAATCGCATTCAATACTGGGGGCAACGAACAGCCTTGTCTCAATCCTTTTTGAACTGAAAAGCTTCTGATCACTTCATTCTATAAATAAAGACAGCTTGATAGATCCCAATAAAGTATTTATACCAGTCACATATACTGCTCTGGGAGGTGAAAGATGCGCAAAATAGCGAAAAGATACCCGTGTTTCACTCTATCAAAGGATTTGGCCTTTGATAGAGTGAGAGAAATAAATTATCCTGAGATCTCTTTGTCTTTGGCATATGTGATGATTATTATAAGAGGTACGAAGATGGAACATTCTGGTACTGCCCATGACTTCAAGAGTGACACAATCTCTTCCAAGAAAGGCCGCAGACGCCATAAAAGCAGCCTGGCTACTAACCTATTCCGTGTTTAGCAGGGTAATAGGCATCCCTGATTTTGAATCTGATGGCTCTATACGCTCTTTCAGAAATATAATCACTTTTCTTTGGCAGAAGGACGTTGGTTGTGGCCATCACGCAACAAAATATTCACGAGATAAGTGATCGCACCTTCCAAGATATCGAATAAACGCAGATAAAATCCCGTGAGTACTTCGTCTGGGTGTGGTGACGTGGATGTATTCTTTGATTATAGGGGGTCCCATCTTCTTCTTTATCAGTTTGTGCGTATAATACTAAGCCCTCTTTCGAACCTAGCGATGGCAAACCTTCGCAAAAGGCTGATAGTTTGGCACTAAACTCGTCGTCCTGTGCGTCATGGTCTGCAGTGAACAGTTTTGCAAAGTAGTCTCGAAAACTTCTTGAACTTCATCCGGGTTATTATCAATGGCAACATCCTCTTTCAGCGCCTCATCGATGTAGTGGGGCTGGCATCGACGATCGCGGTCTTTATGCGCATGTGTCAAGTTTTCAATGTCACCTGTCTATAAGTGCACTTCTCTTGCGAGACTTGTAGCCTGAGACTTCTGCTTTAGAAGATTTTGATATTAATTCTTTTGTGCTTCAAGGTATTTGGGCATAGCGAACGTAGTCGACCAACCTCTTTAAATAATTTGAATGCGTCGGAGAATCTCACTCGTCCTGGCCGTGAGGTGAGCGTCACGTGCTTCTCCTGCCTTCTGAGCTATGAGGTGCCAGCAAGATTTTATGTGATCGAATGTAGTCGTAAGACGCCAGCTCAGTTTAAAGTGCGGAAATCTCGCGTCATCATGAAGAATAGTCGGGCCCATCCTCCATGATTTTTGTATTCTCGTTGTTGTACTCACGTTAAAGGTGAAGAGTAAGGGAGCATGGTCACTTAGTTTCTGCTGGCTTGGCGCAAGCAGGATGACCTCACATGCTTGTAGGTTCGGCAAAAAGTCGTCGGGAACATAAACTGTATCATTTCGGCTTTGGTGAGTGCCACAAGCACGGGTTACAACGAACCTGTCTCCATGTAGACTTAACCACCCATCTGCTAACTTGAGAGTTTCAACCAATTGCTGTAGTTCCCTGGCATAAAAATTGTTGGCGCCTTAGCCTGGACCCCTGACGTCCCGTGTATACAGTATCGAGCACACAGTTGAAATATTTGACAATCACATATGATATCGGCTCGATCAAAAATTTCTGACACCTTTATAAAACTCGTTCGTCTTCGACCTCGTTACGGGTGCATATACGTTGACAAATCTGACTCGTTTGCAGTTAAGTACCACATATACTGTGATGATGTGGCCTCCGGTGTCAACAAGACAGTGAGCACCCCTCCTCTGCGTTGCGTTCATGAGAGCCACTCCTGTGCCACGTGCATGCGCGTCTGTGAGTGAGAAGAAGACCTCTACGTGAAACCTTCCCCGAAACTCTGCAACGTCAAGCTTACTACGAAAGTTTGTCTTCTGCAAGAAGAGCATGTCTACGTGATGCGCCCACGCGAGGTCAAGTACTGCCTGCTGCTTCACCGGATTTCGGAAACCGCGAGCATTGAACGACATAAAAGAATGATGTTATTGTTGAATTAAAGATGAGGAATTTGCTCAAAGGAAAGTAAGGTAAGAGTGATGAGGACTAAATGCTAAAAGAACATATCGTCGTCGCTCACGGTTGGTGACGTTTGCCATGGCGATGATTCCCACGCGGGTTTTTTGAAATGTTCCGCTGTTAGCGGAGTCACTGCTGCTGCTCCCACTGCCTGGCTTGGAACGGTGTTGTGAACTCGGAAGACTCGATGCGTCTGCAGATCGTGTAGGTTTGGTAGTAACCTTGATGTCCGCCGGTTTGCTCCGCGTTAGGGGTCAGCTTCTTGGCTGCTTCCTTGATGTCGCAGACGTAGCGCTCATGTTCTTCGAGGTCGTCGACATTTCAAGGTTTGCATTCGGTGTGCTAACACTGGCGTCTGTCGCTGTCACAGCAAAGGAAACAGGAGCATTGGTTTGCGATGGCTGCGATGGCTGCGATGCCTCTTGTTATGGGTACCTGGTCGTCCAGTGGTTGGCGCTCCTGGGATGCCATTGATGTGCAAGCAGTTATGTCGAGTCTCGGTTCTGTCTACTAGTGAAGAAAAATTATAGGGCGTTTCCGGGAAGTGAACACTCCCACTTGAGTGTTCATGTTGCGTCTCAGTAGGCTGTTCATCGGTAGTTGCCCCGTCTGGCGTACTGACCGGCTTGACGCGAGTAGAATCTTCCGAGTGTGCGTTTACGAATTCATGTTGTCAGGCTATCTTCATGTCAGGGGCCTGGTGTCTTGACTCGTGGCGTTTTCCTCATAGGACGCAGTACATCATAGATTCTAGATTGCTTGGCCACACTTGAGGAGCTTAAGGTGGATTCTACAATTAATAAAAATCTCGAACACTTGGTGACGGCGTTTCTAAGCTGCGTCTTCCCATGATCTGTGTTTCAATCACTCTTTCGTCGGGTGATCATCTCCACATCTTCTGCAGGCTTCAGTGCACTAATCTAGTGTGTCCGTACGCGCTGTACTTACGACAAAACAGTGCACAGGTCACAGCCATGGGCCCTTCATTGTGGCAACGAGCACAGACGCGATGCATGACACGGTACTCCAACATAACGCGGTGTCCGTGAATTGAAATGAAGTTTGGTGCGGGCTTTGTCATTTCCATCTTCGCCATTCGATTACCGGTAAAAGTAAACTAACGTCGTTGCAGAGTAACATATGTTATACTACGTACTTACCCGAAAGGCTGCAAAGCAGAGACAACCGCGTCATCGGGTACGTAAGGTGGTAACCTGTACACACTCACGAACGCACTTGGTGGACCGACGACTTCCACTTTAACTTTTTTCTTCTGAAGGACAAAACCTTCATTCACCATGAGCTTGGTGCCTTGTTGCGCTGTCCTCGTTGCTACCGAGAACTTCAAAGCGCCGAGGTGTTGCGGGAACAACACCCCTTCGCTACCAGTCGCCTCTTCGAGACACTCCATGATCTCATGGACGGAGACCGCGCCTTCAGGATTGATAAACGTGAAAAAATGTTCTTTTGGTTGCGTGCATACTGGCCTCGACGCCAACCTTCGACGGGCCCCAGAGGTCGGCGAATTCTCGGCCGAAGGCCCGGAGAACCTGAATGCGGGTGAGACGCCGAAGGGACGCCGCCGAAACACTGAACGCACGAGTCGGTGAGAGCCGCACTGACACAATTAAACACGAACGGTGACGGGAAAAGGGGCGTTTTCCTCCTGCGCTGAACAAGTTTAACGTGCATACCTTTTAGGATCAGATAGTGCTCAAAGTTCCCCCTTGTGTTACTAATTTTATTATGTAATACTCGAATTCAATGCGAATTTTATTGAAGATTAGGTCACCGATACTTGTTTCTGCAGAATATTTTTTCGAAAAGATCTATCTTTTAAATATATTTATTGTAGCTTTTAGAAAAAGAAATCAAAGCCACTTGATTTCTATGTGAGAATTACCTTAAAATCGCATGTTTCTGAGATATTTGGAGGCCAAAAGCTGGCTTCAATACTGCTGGTATAGCATCGCGGATGCTTCCACTCCTGCATTTTTTTTAAAATCTCCTTTGGCGGAGGCTTGCTCCCCACTCGAGATCGGTTGCAGTGCTGGCAGGTGGTTCACACTTCCGCGCCTCAACTGCGTCATGGTTGAGATCAATAGACATGCGACGATTGAATGTGGGGTCTCCCGCCTTTTTCGGCGTGCAGTCCAAGCTGGTTTTCAGTGACAAGGTGTGCAAACATTCGTGTTCAACGTACGATTCAACGAAGTTGTTGCTAACGGTAGAGTTATAGCAGTGCGCTGGCATGACTGCGCTCTATGTTGCGAGAAAAAAGATCACAATATTCAATAAAATGGGGGGGGGGGGGCGTATGTAATTAACAAGCCTAGAGGCGCCAGAATACCTATGCAGATGTCGCCCTTTGGAACGAGCGAGAAACATATTTAAACTTGACCCTAACCGTCGATAAACGGTACCTCCTCTGCAGTCCACCTGGTTTTTTTTCTCTGCCGGTTGTGAATTGTAACAAAAACATAGCACTGTTCCCATTATCGCAGTAGCTTTCGTTACAGATAGCAGTTTGTTTTTAATTAATGTGCAAAGTTTAGAATCAGGTGCCGATCCAACCTCTCTCTAGTACGCGACATACAAAATGGAAGTTGAACGGTCAGTTAGTCAGCTGATTAGTCATTTCACAGCGAACTTTGCATATGGTGTCAAAGCACCGTGTTTAGTGTGTTCAGTTGGGAGTGCCAAGATTGCACGTTTGAGTACTCGTGGTCAAGTTTTTCAAATGGTGCTTTTTTCATCGCTTTCTATACTAATATTTTTTTTTTTCAGCGGCAGCTCGTCATGGAAGTTCTGACGTTGTTTCGCACTCCAGCATTACCGACACTCCTTCAACCACCATGCACCATGTGCCACCAATTTCCAGCACAATATTCCACCAACTTTGTGGATGATGAAATCTACCATTTGTATAAAGGATGCTTTTTCAATAGGGCACTGTGAAGAAAGCTACAACAGATGAATCCTGTCAGAGTTGGTCTCATTCGTTGATATTACCTGGCGAAACGTATGTGTTCTGTGCCAGAAACGCAAAAATACACTCTCTTGAGGTAACGTGAAAGAACACTAAGAAAAAAAGGAATTAATGGCTATCTTCTAACATGGCACTAATTCAATAACTACATCGTTCATCCCCGACGGTCACTGAAAACTTTCAGCCGATACTTTTTTAGGCGAAAGCCTTAGATGCATACTCGAACACTTAAATTGACAATCGGCGTGGTGTCGGAACAGTTATTGCAAAAATTTATCACGTGATGGCATTACCATATGGTGCCATCCCAACTCGCACCACGCAATCATAACACTACCAAAACGTCAAACAATGACGTCATCAGATGATCTTGTCCCTGGTGAAAAGTGGACTGAGCACGGCGAAACTAGGGTAGGCGCAGAAAGCTTGCAATGGGTCTAATCTTGGAGAGGCGTTACAGAACCATGTTAGGCGTAGAAAATATTGTGACTGCAGTGGGGGAGAGTGAATGCTTCGACTGAAAAGAACAGGATGGTTTTCACCAACGAGTCAGCTAAGTAAAATGCATGAGTGTCCCTGTGAGTTATTTTTGTGAGACTGAAAGAATTCAAGTTCATATTTAGGAACTCTGAAAGACGTCGTTTAAAGTAAATAGCGATCGTCCGAGTCTACGAAGTCAACACGAGTCACGAAAACAATCACTCGGGCCACAGATGAAACCGTGGAGGCCAGTTTAGTATGAAAGGACAAATTGTGAACGTGCCAGTCATTGTTGAAAGAAGTAGACAAAGACTACTGCTACACATCAAAGACAACACGATCATACAGGAACCCTTTGCAGAAAAAGCAATGAGGAAAAAGCCACTTTGCGGAAACCAAGCTAGCGGCTGTACCTTTACTGTCAGTTTCACTTTGAACATAAGTGCACTGGCAAGAAGAACACTTTTTAGGGGCTAAAACGAGCGTTTTACGTCGCTATAGAGGACCTAGAAGCTTTTTCTTTTGTTAACTCTCTCTGAATTCGCCTTAGTGCACACACACACACCATCGACTACTATCGTCATTACACATAAGCATATTGCTATTCGAGGTTACCAACCACGAGCCAACTGTTTCAATATAAACTGTTTCAATATATTCATATTTAAAAAGCGTTGCTGTGCAGCCTTATGGTCAAGTTCCTTCGTCTTCAGAGCGTGGCTACCTGGAATCAGGACCCCTTCCCCCATTTGCATGTAATTGGTACACGCACTTCACAGAGGGCACAATCTGTTTCCCCTTAATGCTACAAAACTTCACATTACGCCCACGTTCTTCCATTGCTTTCTGGGGAGAGCTAGAGGGAATAGAAGTTTATTTAGTACAAGCACCGCAATGTTCTATATTTTAGCGATAGATAGGTTTTTCTGTGCGGTAATTCGTCGTTCGATTCATCCTAAAGTTCAGCATCCTTTACACTACCCTGAATACCTCAAAATATTTTACATAATCTCACAACAATGCACGGCCGTATTCCTGTCAAATAGGCTACATACGCAATACGAAACAATTTAGTGGTTTAAATTGGGACACCCATTATCCAAACGGAACCTTTAGTAGTGTCATCGCAACGTTCCACTGTATGATTGTCTGCGCATTGCTCTGGTGTAGTAGGCCAAACATCAACGTGTTGTCTGCTTTAAAGGCATCTAAACGACTGCGAATACAAGGACGACAAAGTTGTTTTGTTGTTGCCTTCACTACTATTTCTACAGTTCATATCGCGTGCTCGCCACTCATATATTCTTATGATATATAAGCAAGGAGCTTGTACACAAGCGCTAGCCCTATCGTGTCTTACTTTGGAAAACGCACAAAACAAAGCGAAACCCGTTAGTTACCCAGGATAACCATCGAGGCATAAGAACGGATAAGTGACTGTGCGACAGAGCCAAGTACACGACCGTTAACCAATGCTATCCCTCGTAAGTGGACGGCTCGAAAGTGCACTTCCTCATGACTTCAAGTGAACACATCACCGGCGTCATGTATTGCCCCGAAAGTGCTTGAAACAGCCGGCGAGAAAAACAAGCTTGCTTTGTGTATTTTCACTGGTCGCTTAAGAGCTCTAGAATATAGACCGCACTGTCGTTTATGTTCAGGTTCCGCATGCATGGGCGTGCGTGTGTTGACTACCCAAGCACACCCAAGCCTGCGGAATTCGAGTATGGCTGTATGGTATAGATACAATGGGCCTTTTACGGGTAGGTAGTCTATGCATGCGTGCCAGCCGGAGGACGCACGCGCACTGCACGAGCCATGTTTTTGGTGGCCAAAACGTGACGACACGTGTGTACCAAGCGACCTATGGTGTCAGAAACATGCACAAGTTTTCCCTAAAGAAATGCGCGAAGCCAGGCCTCAGAAAGTGCCTACCGGCATGCGTAGGACAATTTCGGAGTCTAAAAGCCACCACTCTTGATTTCGATGATCTCTACTTGGGGTTCTGTTCGGACGAGGATGAATACGATGCACTGGTATTAACACCATAGAGTTTCTCACAATCATACCTGGAGAAAAATCTGGTGCTAGTGAGCTACTTGATGCAAGGGAAGGGCGCTACACATGAGCTCCGAACACTACTCGAATTTGAATAGCTTGAAGGCGTATCTGGCGTCATGTTAAAATGATTGACTTTTACTAAAAGGGCAGTTAATAAGCTATTTGTTTTTTCATTGCACAAAAATGTGTTGTATGTACCAATTGGAACTTTCTAGGTTGATGTATAACTTTTCGAAGCGTAAGAAGTAACCAACAGCCGCTAAACATGGCAGGCAGACGACAAAGCAACCGTTCCCACCACCACTTTTATGTCGTCTAGCTGTTCCTTTCTTTCGTGGTTTAGTCGTGTGATCAAGGTAAGTGGTGTTTATTTTAGAATATATTTCGCGTGAATGAGATCCGCTTATAAAGGTTTCGTTATATAGAAGCCCTACTTACTCAGTCTTATTTGCTTTTGAGCCGAAGCCCCTCTCAACACCAGCCAACATAAGCCTAGCAGAGACATATACCGTCATTCCCAGCGCTCCAACATCGCCCCTAAAAAATTCGCATGACGGTGGCACCAAACTTCCCTCTAGGTAATTGTGAGAATCTTTATGAGAGTAAAACTTTATTGAAGGGGAAAGGGAGAGGGGCGTTTTAGAGCCTTTATGGTTGGGGCCCTACGTCCAGGGCTCCACTGGCCTTAGCCGCCCGCCGGACTTGATCCAGTAGTGCGAGCTGCACTCCTGGGTCCGAGCTAGCGAGGTGTGCCTCCCACTGCTCCATACTAGGTGTTAAAGGTTCGCCGAGAAAATTGGTTATGTCACTTGGTTTACGATCGCACCCCCACGATATGTGGTAGAGAGTCGGTCTTCCGCCGCACCACGGACATACAGCCGGGTAAAGAGTTGGATGTATCGCGTTGTAACTTCAGTAGGTGCGGAAATACATCCGTTTGAATTTTTCTAAGGTCAGTGGCCTCTTCCCCATTAAGGGATCTGTGAGGTGTTCCACATTTTTGACGCGTGAAGCGCTGGTGAGCTAGAATCTCCCTAGGTAAAATTGGCATGGTCAATGAAAGAGATGGATTCTCCGCTCGGTTACAAAACGCACGAGCTAGAGCGTCCGCCCTTTCATTGCCTTCGAGACCTGCGTGTCCCGGGCACCAGATCAAGCGATGGTGGTGAGTGAGTTTGGATCCTAGCAACCTCAGCCCCATTGCTGGAAGGCGGCCCCTTAAAAGAGCCGGCAGGCTTCCTGGGAGTCGGATAAAATAACTGATGGCTCCCCTCTACGCTCCTGAAACCTTAAGGCTAAGGCTATGGCCATCGTCTCCGCCTTTGTAGCCGAGGTCGTGCGTACGGAGGCACTCGTTAGCAGCGTCATGTTGTTGTCGACAACAGTAATTATGTGTCTCTGCCAATCGAAACTGGCCGCATCAGGACGTACGCGACATTTGAAGCTGAGCCGAATTGCTTTCGAAGCCAGTTTACCCTCGCAGTACGTCGCTCAGCGTGAAAGTCGTGATGCATATTTTTGGGCACCGGTGCGATTGAGATTCGCCTGCGGACCTCTTGGGCTACGTCGACCAGCTCCTCATCAATGTGCTGTGGGTGGGGCGAAATTCCTATTCTAGTGAGTATCGCCCTGCCTGCTGAAGTTTCACTTAGACGATTCCTCTGAGACATGAGGACTGCGGCACTGAGCTCAGCATAAGTGTTATGTATACCGAGAGCTAGGAGCCGCTCGGTCGGTGTGCTGGTGGGTAGACCAAGTGCTGCCTTAAAAGCGCTTCTAATGAGCACATCCACCTGGCTCTCCTCACTTCTGTCGAGTGAGTGGTACGGTAGGCCATACGTCACTCTGCTCAAAACTAAGGCCTGGACAAGCCGGAGAGTATCCTTTCTTTCATGCCTTTTTTATGATAAGTGATGCGACGGATCATTCTAGCTATCTGTTTAACCGTAGTCTTTAAGGTGGTTATCGTGTGACTGGCTTTGCCATTGCTTTGGACCCAGAAGCCAAGTATACGGGCCTGAGTAACCTCGGCTATGGCATGGCCGTCTACCTGTAAGTTTATGGCACCGTTACTTTTGTAATACTTACTGTGTATTCTTATGAGTTCAGATTTTTCAGGCGCACAGCTCAGCCCACTATTTCTTGCGAACTCTGCCACAGCTGTCGCAGCAGCCTGGAGGGTCTGCTCTTTCAGCGCCAGTGAACCCTTCGTAGCCCAGAGTGTGATGTCGTCCGCATACAATGTATATCCAAGGTGCGGGATTGCTTCGAGCTCGTGAGCAAGTCTGCGCATAGCTATGTTAAAGAGCAAGGGGGAGATGACTGCCCCTTGCGGTGTGCCTTTATTTGGCATCGAGAACGGCACCGACCTCGTGTCGCCTATCCCAATAGTTGCCGTCCGCCCAGAGAGGAAGGATTTAATGTAGTTAAATGTACGCTTTCCGCAGCCGATTGTGTTGAGTTCAGAATCTTTATGAGTAACACGATGCGCCATTCAAGAACCAAAGATGAAAGGAGAATGCTTGCTTTGATGGCTACATTTGAATATGTTGCGTACCGAGCCATAGATTTTAACCGGATACCTTTATTTTAAATGTTACAGGAATATTAGAATAGAGGATGCGGCTGAGCGTTAGGGAAATGTATGCAATAAATGTTATATTAAGATAGCCTGATATGCCAACTATATGCAGAAAGTTAATCTGTTTAATAACTAGAGCAAGCCCGCAGTATTAACAAGACGGTACGTTCCAAATGCGAGCATATATTTGGATTCATATGTGAATGCAATTACCAGAACAATGAGTCCACGAAAAAAATTGTCCTCTCATGGTAGAGTAGCAATTTCTCTGAATCATTGAACACTTTTTCTATATGCACACATAAAAATAGTTCCCGAGCGTTACGCGTATCGCTCATTGAGGCGGATATAGCTGATTGGGATCGCCTCAAAGAACAGTAGTGATATCATTGCAGTGCGTCGGGCAGAAGACTTTGCACCCGTATGTCCAAAGATGCGTCATTATTAATTGCAAAAATAGGCATTTTCCACCGTGCTTACAGCACTTCAACCGCTATGCTAGCATGGCAACAGGAGGTCATCAGACAGTACCAACGTACTATGCATGCTTCCTCACTTTCGGCTGCAGCTTGGGGCAGTAGAACCGCACCGTGAGCGTACCCTGAGGTGCTATGGTATGCACGCCGAGCTCTGCTTTGTCCCCCAGGCTCGCCTGCCCACTCGCTAAACTCTACCGCACCAGCTGCTGTGGGTACGTGCGGCTTTCAGACAGTCACTCAGCACAAATGGCTCAATATGTTTCTAGTGCAAGTTACCCAGGTTTTGTTTCTTCACATCCTCTGCTAAAAGACATACCACATGATTCCAACATGTCACATGAAGTTCTACTATCACCGCCAACCGATGACGAAATGAAGGGCGCATTAGACGCAATGAAAACGGGTTTGGCACCACGGCATGACGCACTCCTTGCAGAGTTTTATGCACAGTTCTGGCCTATGATTCGTCCATTATAGAAAGCGGATGTTGCAGTGTGAACTAGGCCTAATGCCTAGTTCACACTGAAACATCCGCTTTTTACAGCGACCGAAATTCCCCTGTCGCCGAAACGCAGCGTTGTTCACACTGGACGCACCCCGCGCCGCCGAATATGCCATCGACTACGGGGCGAATGCGGGATGGATCCGCGACAGGACTGAGCTCTCGCGTTCCATTTGAGAGTTTCACGTTGTTTGTGTGTGGCGGACGAGAATGGACGACAAGAGAAAGCTAGTTGAGCTAGGGAAGGAGATGGGGCTGAGTGGTGAGGCTTTGCTCGCATGGGTGAGCGCTGAGGAAAAAGAAATGAGGGACCAGACAGCGAAAGATCGAGAGGAGGCACGTCTAGCAGCACAGGTGAAGCATGAGCGGGAAATAGCTCGATGGAGGCTGAAAGGCTCCTGCTCAAGGAGCGGCCTCGTGTCGCAGAAGCGCAGCGTCCGAGCACGAGTTCTGTGGACGATAGTATGGGTGGTGGTCAGAGTTTCCGCAGCCCACACAAAATGATTGCGCCCTACAATGAGAGTAGGGACGAACTGGATGCGTACATCCAGAGATTTGAGAGGGTTGCCACAAGTCAAGGCTGGCCAACCGACAAGTGGGCCCTGTCGCTGAGCTTGTGTCTAACGGGAAAAGCCTTGACCGTGGTTGAACGGATGTCTGCAGAAGACTCTACTGACTACGCAATGGACTTCTGTAAATAATGTTATTGTTTTGGCTATTTTTCGCTTTTGTTTAATGCACCCCGTACGCTTGTAAACAGTTGTTTTCCCCCTAAACAACTTTCTTGAGCAGGGGGATATTGTAAGGAAAGGACTTAAAGACGCCAAGGAACGTCAAACCAGAACTGAAGAAGACGAGTGGAGGGCAGGTGGCACGAAGGCGACAACAAGAAATGAAGAAGAGAAGAAGAAGGCACGTGCGATTACGAGGCAACTGTGCGCCAATCAGCTGATGACCAGTGGTGGCCCATAGAGGTGGCGTGCCACGATTTGGCCACGTGCGACCATTACGTGGCAGTAGGCTGTGTGGCTGGGGACGAGCCGGAGCAGCGGCAGACGGGAGACAGCGGGCCGAAGCGTCGGACGCAGGCGATCCAGGTTCCGGCCGGGAATCGCGGCTGTCCACGCTACTGCCATCCAACTACCAGCTGGGGCGGCATTGCCGGCACGAGCACTGCATCTCGCGGCGCGGTCTGGCCTGCTGTTCTCTTCCTTGCAGAGGGCATCGCGGATCTCGGCGAGGCGACTCCGCGGTCAGCCGTTCAACACAGCGCTGAACGTGGCCTGGCTAATGGTCACGGTTGCGTCGAGCATCACGTCTCGGCGCACGCTCTTCGCTGGACGGGCTGGCCATTCCCCGCATGGAGCATCGCGTGTCCGATGCGGGTTGACTGCTTAGTAGTCGCACCCATGCCATCAAGCGCCGGTGTCACCAGAGTGTCGCACATCGGCAAGGGACGAGCGAGACGTTCTGCCGGGCGAGACGCGGGCGTGTGCACGGAGGACCACGGAGCCTGGCGAGGTCCAGGGTGGCCAAGGATCGAGGGGCCAGGGGAGTTTCTGGCTGAATCGAGGATCGCCAGCGGTGCCGAGCCGTACCGAGAAACGTGCGAAAAAAGCTCGAGGGTGGAGGCCAGGAAGGCAGAGGAAGCGGTGCGCCACTCGAGAGGACGAGTGCCTGGCAGCGTTCCTGAGCCGGACGTGGGACCCTTACGTGTGCGTCAGGTCGAGCTCCGGTGTGTTGGTTCGAGGTCGAGTCCGTCGGCCTGTACAATGTCCAAGGACGGGGCCTGCTGAATGGCTCCTGCCTGGGTGCAGTGGCCACGAGCAGGTTCGTGGGCGAGGCCTACCGGGTGTGGTCCTCGTGAGCCGTGGCTTGATCCTGGACCTCGGGAGTTGCGACCCAGGCTGCTGGGTTGGTCGCGACGTCCGATTCATCGGCGCTGCACACGGTATCGCATCCGTGTGCGGTCAGCCGTTCAAGCCGTGCCACCTTTGCCCTCGCGCACGTCGACGACCGCATCATGTCGGGACGACGGGGACCCAAACTGCGACGTTCCCATTCCTGGACCAGGAAGTGCACAAAACCGAGAAGAACAAGGTGAGCCTGTACGAGTAGGTGTTTCCGCCGCACCTGCCGCACCCGACGCTGGCCTTCATCGGGCTGCTGCAGCTGCTTGGGGGCGTGTTCCCCGCGCAGGAGGCGCAGAGCCATTGGTTCACGCAGCTCATCAACAAGAAATTGTCACTTCCTTCTCTAGTGTGCAATACAAAGCTTCTTTTGGTCGCATCACATGTCGATGTCAATCCTTTTTCGTCCGCTATCGACAAGCATAGTGACCAACGTCCCGTAACCATCGCAATGGTGAATCCAAGCGACAGAACCTAACATGATAATCATGAGATACGTGTCATGCTACATGCCACGCTCATGTTGCGCTGGCGGCCGTTTCGCTAGCTTCATTTATACCAAATTTGGTATTACGGTACGTGAATGGATGACAGAGGTATGATACTGGTGCAAATATTGATAAACATTAGATGCGTGTCATGTAACAACATGGCTACTTGCTACGCTCATGATGGTCTCGCAGCCGTTTCGCTAGCTTCACTTGTACCAAACTCGGTAGTACGCGACGCGAACGTACGACATAGGTAAATGACACATTCCAACATGATAATCACGACATGGGTGTCATGTAAGAAGATGACTACATGTCACACTCATGATGCACTGGCGGCCGTTTCACTAGTTTCACATATCCCAAATTCGGTATAACGTGACGCTAATGGATGACGAATGTATGTGACTGGTGCAAACATAATAATCATGAGATGCATGTCATGCCAGAACATGACTACATGCCACAGTCAAGGCGCCAATACATTTCGACATGACGCGGTGCGCGTGCTTGCCGGCGTTCATTTCGTCGCGTCACGGCAGGGTTTCCACGCCAGGTGCCGGTCCTGCCATATACTCGCAGGCAGCGCCGCACTGCATTGCTTTGACGCACGCGCGTTTCAGCTCGTCCGGCATCTCTCCGTCACAAAACAGAGAGACGCAGTGTTGTGTGGGTAATGCATCGGCATAGAGTAATGTTAGTCTATGGCATCGGCGCGAAATGCAGCATGTCGCACTTCACGCCGGTTGCCGTCGGGCCGCGCCGACGGACGCTGATCGCGCCTTGCTCGCGTTTTGCGAACGTAGCGTCGCTGTGCCTAGCGTGCGCCCGCGTCAACACTACATTGGAGTATATTGGGCCCTTCATGAAGCGCTCGCGGCCGTTTCGCTAGCTCCGCATGTACCTAATTTGGAGTGTAATGACGTCAATGGATGATGAAGTATATGACTGGTCTAAATAATGATAATCCTGACACGTGTGTCATGTCAGTACATGACAACATACTACGCTCATAGAGTGCTCGCATCCGTTTCGCTACCTCTACATACTAAATTTGGTATCATGTGACGTGAATAGATGCCGAAGGTAAATTACACATCCAAACATGGTAATCATCACACGGAAGTCATGTACGGCTTAATTTGCCTCCACCTCGTAACGTTGACAACAATATCAACAATTCTCATTCATGCTTCGCATATTATTGGTTTCCACTATACGTGGTATGTGCAAATTTTAACCTGTGCATGCAGCTGACAGAAAAATGGCACGTGCGGAGAACGGTGCTATTGTCGGCACAGTGTAAGAAAAAAATGGCAGCATATCCACGGAGATAATGATGGAGAATGGGGCGAAGCATCCGTCCGTCCATTCGTTCTTGTTTCCGTCCGTTAATGCGTCCGTCTGTGTGACCGTCCATGCGTCCATCCGCCCGTCCGTGGGTGCGTCTGTTCGTGCGTCCACAAGTTCATCTGTGCGTTCGTACATGCATCCGCTCCTGCGTCCGGCTATGCGTCCATCCGTCTGTGCAGCCATCCGTGCGTCCGTCTGTTCATCTGTCTGTGTGTCCGTTCGTCCATCTATTCAACAATCCAAGTACCACCATGTCGCATCTTTTCATCATATATTCTCCATATAGAAGCACCGCCATCCGGCGGACATTCCAAGGAATAAAGGAGAGGTGGCACACGCACACTTTCTTACGGCTTGCGCTTCGTGTCTACTTCCCACCTTTAACCACCTCGAGTTCATGGTATATACTAGTTCACTGTATTCATGGCACTGCAGGCTAACGCTCAATAACCTTTCTAAAACCAAGGAGGTTGCGCCCAGCGAGTACAAAGTCGCAACCCTTTTTTGTCAGATAGTGATCAATCTACATGCCAATGGTTGCTAATGGGGAATGAGAGACAGGAGAATTTGGCCTTGAGTAATGCGCACGCTGCGAACTTTTTATTGTTCAACAACGCACCGGAGAAATCTCCCACTGGCACCACCTTGCAGGTCCAAACGTAACACTGGTTACACACTATTACGACTACGACCACTACGAGGGACGAACGGGTGCCACTTTAAGAAGCTTCGCCCCTAAAAAAAACTTTATTCATTTAAGGCTGCGTTTGCACATGCGAAACGCTGTTATGGCCTCAACCAATTGCGTTCGGATTTCCCCACGGGAGACGCTTGCTAGATTCCGTGGCGAACTCGATAACCTCCGCACGTTATTTACCTCGATTACGTAAGGATTCTATACCATCTTACACAGGGAAACCTAATGAGTCATTAGATGCGCCGATAATGAAAGTGGAAGTTAGGCACGCCCTCGCAACACTCCGTACCATGTCGGCTTCAGGCCCACACCGCGTTAACAACAAATTACCTAGAAATCTTGACCCTATTTCTATTGAAGCTTTGACTGAGTATTTTAACGACTGATTTGACACGGGCACCCTTCCACCGTCGTGGAAAGATGCCAGAGTCATATTTATAGCTAAACCGAACAAAGATCTCTTGGTAGAAAATCTGAGGCCCATTTCCTTAACACCGTGTCTCGGAAAGACTATGGAGCATGTTGTGCTTGCACGCCTCCAGAGACACGTGGAGGATAATGAGCTACTGCCTCCAGAAATGATTGGTTTTAGGGCCTAACGTTCAGCGCAAGATGCGATGCTTCACCTTCAACACGACATAATAACTCCTAACTAGAGCGAGGATACTCAGGCAATCCTTGGTCTGGACCTACATGGATCATTCAATAACGTAGCCCACTCAGCTATATATGCTGGCCTCAACTGCATTTCTTGTGGCGCTAAGCTGTACTCTTACATCAAAAGCTTCCCCACAGACCGCACAGCTACATTAGCATTAGGACTATAACATTCCTCGCCCAATACACTAGGCAGCTTCGGAACACCTCAAGGGTCAGTGCTCTCTCCAATCCTTTATAACCTGGCTATGCTACCCATACCCAACGCTCTTCAACGTATCCCTGATTTGAACTTCTCCATCTATGCCGATGATATCACCTTATGGGTGAAAAGAGGCTCGGATAGACACATTCAAGACACCCTACAAAGATCTGTAGACATAATAACAGCACTAACATCTCAGATGGATCTCTATTGCACCCCGAGTAAATCAGAGTCACTCTTTCTACTAGCTCATCGTCGGAACAAACACGTTCCGATGATCGTAGTTCACATAAATGGGTACCTAATTCCCAAAGTATCACGCATTCGTGTGCTAGGTTTATTTATCCAAAACAACCGACTTAATACGCACACACTTGAAGCTTTAGGCAGTACCGTTGAAAACACCCTGAGAATGCTAGGAAGGATTTCAAGGAAAAATGGAGGGCTCCGAGAGTCGGAGCTACTTCGTATAAAACAAGCTCTTGTGATCAGTAAAATCACATATACCCTCCCTTACCTTCACCTTAAATTAGCAGAGGGGGAATCGTTCAACACCCTCCACCGCAGAGTTTACAAATACGCGCTAGCCAGTGCAATCAATACCTCTAACGCACTGCACCAGACAGGAGTCATAAATACTCTATGTGAAATCCGTGAAGCCCATTTAACAGCTCAATACGCAAGGCTCACGACCACTAGCGCAGGTCGCCACATTTATCGTCTACCCGAATTAACTTCACCTAACACACCAATGCTAAATACATTCCCAAGACACATGCAAACAATTACTCATACCGCCCTTCCTAAAAACATGCATCCCACATATCACACTGAACGTAGAATCCAAAGAGCAAAAGCTCTTCAAAAAAATTGCATGGAACCAATGACGTGGTCAATGTCGATGTGACAGAATACCCATCCTCCTCATCCTATGCCCTCTCTGCTGTCGACTATAACGGCAAGGCGCTCACAACGTCATCCGTTTCTGTCAACTCTTCGGAGGACGCGGAGGAGGCTGCCATCGCTTTAGGTCTATCCATCCCCAGTAGCACTATGATTGTAAGTGACTCCAAAACTGCCATACGCAACTTCAGCGCAAGTCGCATCTCATCAGCTGCCCTTTCAACTCTTAAAAACATCCTCGCACGCAAGATGATGCTCTCATATGGACGCCCGGCATGCGGGGTTGAGTGGCAATGAGGCGGCTCATACATGTGCTCGAGGAATGACCGGCCGAGCACAGGTCTCTGATGGCGCCTTAGACCACGCGGCCTTTTTCAGTGCGAGAGATCGTCTTTTGACCTTCCATGCTATAACAAATCACTACCGCCTACAGCGCGCTACATACCCCCCCCCCCCCCCCTTACATCATGGAGCTTCACGCTACCATGAAATACTATGGCGCCAGTTACAGACGCGTACGTTTCCTACCCTATTTTTCCACCATCTTATACACCCTGCGATATACCCCACCCCTTTGTGCAGTTTCTGTCAACAAAGAGCTAACCTAGACCATATCATGTGGGGGTGTACCCAAAACCCACCACCTAATTCTCTACACATTAATAGTAAGGAGCAGTGCGAGGCTGCTATGTACAGCTCAGTGCCCGAAGACCAGGACCAGATCTTAGATTGGGCCAAGATGGTAGAAGAGACCTATGCTGGGTAGGCTCCTCTCACACTCCACCACTGCACCTTTCCCTCTTGGGATAAATAAAGTTTTTCTCCTCCTCTTCCGTGCCGAACTGTTGTGCCCTCGCTATCTCCGACGTCAGCGTAGCTTTGCCTGACTGGGCTCGCCCTACGTCATCTCCTGACACCGATCTTCGACGGCAGCGTAGCTCTGACCAAGTAGACTTGCTCTATGCCATCTCCTGATGCCGACAAGAGCTCTCGCAAGTGTTGCCCCGTCCTCGGACTCCTGTGGCCGTGTTTCCATCTTTTCTATCTCTTCTATCTCCTCGATATGTCCTCGCTCGCTGGCTTAGCGCATCTCTTTCTCTCTCTCTACGCCTTTATTCCTATCCTTTTAATCTCTCCTCACCGCCATACCTTGTGAGCTACTGTTGAGGTGTCGCACCTTGATGCAGACAGTTGCGGGGCTCACTTTTCTCTTCTTTTCCATCTTCTGAACATAAAAGCTTCCCCACAATGCTCGGAAAGGAGGTGGGGCATTTTTTACATGCGGAGTATGTTATAATAGGAGCTCGTCATGCGCCGTGTCCGTTCACAGCCTCGCCTCCTCCTCCGCCAGCCATCTGTGCTTCCCTTCCTCCTCTCAGCGCAGCACTCGCTGCGCTCCTACTCCCCTCCGCGCGCCGCGTGACCTTTAGTTTTACGTGTGCCAGCGGTATGCTAACGCGCGCATGCACAGGCCGGGGCCGGCGCTCGCTATAAATAACCGAGTGTCGGGGCGCGCCGCACTTCGTCGCTGCGTCGCTGGCATCTGCGGAGTCGACGTCATGACAATGTACCTCGCGCCTAACCTATCGCGTGCCGCCATGGAGAAGTACGTCGACGAAGCCGTCTTTGAAAATTTCGACCTTCGACCACTGCACTAAGACCCACTCACCCTTCACTTTACGGACCATAAAGCAATCTTGCTCAAAATACTCCAAGCGTCTCATCAATAAACATCGTCTTTCGCACCATACGTGCGTGCGTGTTCACTCATGTTCACTCATAACACACACACATGTCGCAAATTACAAACCACATTTATCGCAGTTCAATATATATGCTCCGCATGCTAACCAGTGTTCCCACTCGGGAAACTGCGGTCATTTTTTTTATACACACCGGCACTAACACCTTGAAAAGGGTTTATTCTCTTTTGGGTCAGTACAGTGTTTCCGAGAATGAATTTCTCTTAAAACTGTCTACTGGTTGTGCAACGCAATTAACGCCCTAGCTCATGACAGTGAACACCTTGCATGCCTGACTAAATATTAGGCGATACGAAAAATCGTCACCTTGGCATGCTCTTATAATCTGAGATCCAGAGCCACCAAATTTTTAGACCTTGCGGTCACTTCATTGTGACATCACTTAGGTGTGGTAAGAAAATCGTGACATACAAGAACAATCCCACGTTTCATCTATTTGTGAAAGGTGGAACCATTGTTGGAGGCCGTGTTGAGAAAACCGCTCGACGTTGAGAACCTGCGAAGTCACCGATCCTGGAGTAAGTGCCTAAACACTGGACGATTAAGGAAGGGGACAAGAAAGACGAGAAAGAGGGAAGAGAGGGAAAACGGGGGTGGGGGAGAGACTGACAGTAATTTCACTGCAGCGTGTAGAACTCTACCGCATGTCAGAGGCGTTCACACAAGCCTGTCTTTCTCAGGAAACGCAGGGCTTTCACTGCCTTGTGGGCTGTCGAGGCATGTGTACGTTGCTGTAATAGCACCTGAACAGAAAGAGGCCGATCATCCAGTCGCCGCATTGCGTTGGCAAGTACTTGTCTATCTGTAGCAAATCGAAGACAATGACACAGCAGGTGTTCGATATTTTCGTCGGTGCCGCAAACATCGCACGCCGCACTGTCAGTAATTCCGATTAACGTGGTATAAGCTTTCGTGAAAGCAACTCCCAGCCAAAGGCGATAGAGAAGCGAAGCTTCACGTCGATGTAGGTCGGGTGGAGGCCGGAGTTGTAGTGAAGGGTCGAGCTCGTGCAGTCTTGTACGTCGTATGCTTGGTGTGTTCCACTCAGTCAGTGTGAGACTGCGGGCCAGTTGACGAATCTGCCTCGCCGCATCCGCTCTTGAAAGCGGTATCGGAACGCTGTTCGCTTCTTTATGTGGCGTGCGAGCAGCATGATCTGCAGAATCATTGCCGCCTATACCACTATGCCCAGGTAACCACTGAAAGACGATGTCATGGCCTTTTTGTATTAACAGGTGGTGAAGTTTCACGGTTTGGTAGGTCAACTGGTCGTGGCATCCGCGTCGGAGAACTGATATCAGGCACTGTAACGCTGGTTTTGAGTAAAAAACACAGCCCATTTACCTGGTCTTTCTTCTGAATTGATGTGTTCTAGTGCATTGCGCAGAGCCTCGAGTTCTGCCGTCGTTGAAGTTGTCACATGTGAAGTCTTAAAACACCGAGTTACCCCTTGTGATGGTATAACCACTGCTCCACCTGAGCTAGACGGCGTAGTAGAGCCATCCGTGTAGATGTGCACGTGGTTACTGTAGTTTTTTTTCCAGTAGGAATAGACTCAGTTGTTTCAGGGCATGTGTCGGTAAGTCCGATTTTCTCCTCATTCCTGGAATCATTAAGTGAACTCGCGGCTGGCTCAAGCTCCAAGGAGGAAGCAGTGGCTTTGATGCAGGTGCGTATGTCTCAGCAAACGATGAACGATGCTTGGAGCCCGCCTCTAGCTCATCCATAGAAAACTGGCATTCCATACGGGGATCACGTGAGAGCGGTGGGTTGTCAAATGTTCCCGTTCTTGATACTGTGAAATTGGAATCACCGGCAATTCTTCTACAGAAAGATTCTGCGACGTCAATCTCTCTGCATCGAAGGTGAAGTGCCAGAGATGTAAAAGGGTGTCGCTGACCCAAGGTTGTGCTAAGACCCCGGACAGTTCGCCATATCAGTGATAGGGGCTTTCGTAAATCCAACGACTCGCAAAAGGATGTCCAACGTCGCCTAGCCAGTTTATCTATGTGCTGCTGCATTTTCTTTTGAATGCCTCTAGCCAGCCTCAAATCATCTATGCACTTTGTCCGTCGGTACCTTCGTTCTGCACGACGGCGTATTGCGCGAAGTTTTTCAATCTCGATGTTGAAATCGGTGCGCTTGTGACTAGTCAAATGTGTATGCGTGGTATTCTGCAGGACATCCTTTATCGAGTCCTCTAGGTTATATGATGAGCCGTCGGTACAGCAGTCTTCCATTAACATTTTGAATTTCGGCCAATCGGTGTACTTGAGGCCTGTTGAGGACTTGGAGCTGGTGAAACCTTCTATACACGGGTAAGTTGGTATGTGGTCGCTGCCCCGCGTTTCCAGATACGAAAACCAGTGGACTTTCCTGGTAAGTGAGAGAGAAACCAATGTAAGGTCCAGGCAGCTGCTATAGGCTGATCCGCGTAAATATGTAGGGCTTCCATCGTTACAAACGCAGAGTTCGTACTCCGAGGCTAAGGACACCAATTTTCTTCCTCTAGAGTTGTCCCTGGAGCTTCCCCATAGGAAATGGTGGGCATTGAAGTCGCCAGTGATCACCCATGGCCTTGGAGTCGATGTCAGAATACCGCGTAAGCGCTCGCAGTCAAGGCGGCTTGATGGATATAAGTAAGCTCCGATAATCGTGAAAGTAACCTTATCTTTCTTCACAGTAAGGCACACATACTGATTCCCTTCATCAGGCAAGACTCTGTGGTGAACGTAAGGGAGGTCACGGCGCATGAATACAATAACTTTGCTGCAGTCTCTGCGAGTGGAGGACATAAAGCACTCATATCTTGACAGCTTGATTGAAGCACACAGGTTGGGTTCACAAATCACGATATTGGGGAAGCGGTTCACAAATACAAACTGTCTAAAGTCAGACATGCGCGACTTCAGTCCTCTGGCGTTCCACTACAATACAATACAAATTCCTCAATACAAATTACTTATATGTTAAGGTGAACATATTTGACAAACAATAATCCCTCTGGCTGGGTAAAAAATTATATGAATAATATAAACTCTCAAGCCCGTTTAGTCCAAATGTTGTAATCTTAAAATATATACTATGGAGTACCCGACTTTTCAGAAGGGACCGAATTGTTCCCGGAACGCCAGGTTAGTTTTACTTCTCAATTCTAACATTAAAAACTACAGACTAAAAGTGGCTCGAGAGTATTTTATTCGCATAAACGTCTGAGTGTATGAAGAACGTGGCTTTCACGTGTGTGTCGCTAGTGACAGAGAATTTTCGCTGCAGCATCGGACACATTACTTTGGGTGCCACCAGCTACATTGTCGTGTAACAGTGTGATATCGAATTAGTAATTACTTATATACTCCAACAGGCCATGATATTTAAAGAAAACAATGCAAATAGTTTGGCAAAGTTTCTGGAGGCGTACACGGCAGGAATATTGGATCTCTGTGAAAGAAGAAAGTGATACCCAGTTTACAAAGACATTTCTAACTTTTTTCTCAAGCTTTTACAGGAACGATACTAGAATATTTTATTTGAACGACGTTTCTATATTCCAAGATTTGCAAAAAAACGTGGCTTTAGTATTCTGCAATTCGCAATTTTAACAGCTGGTGGCGTCGCCTAGTAGCATCCGTCATAACTGTTGTTTGGGGGATCCCCACGCAGTCAGTCTATGCCATCGTTCAGTCGGCCTCACTTTCGCGGTTCGCTGGTGCTTTATATTTTGCCGATGGCAATTTACACTGCGGTTATTTTGAATTCGGTAGTGGGCTACCGAAGTCAGAAAGGTACTGTGGGTCGTAGTAGCAATACTTTACTCTTGATTGTTTGCTTGCTGAGCTAGAAAAATCACGAAATATGTGGCATACCACTGTGCAGACGCCATGCAGCCAAAGGCGAGGTTTCCTGCTTTGCATGAGCACGGCCGCTCGATCTTCCCCGGCCATGGCACGAGAAGCGTTCTAAGGCTGTACGTGCATTCCTTCACACCACAGCAGACGATGTGCCCGGCGTTCAAAACTTCTTTTCCTTCAATATACGCCGCACACGCGTTTCTCAATACGCAGCATGGAATATAATACATGCTAGAGTCAATAACCTTTTCAGCAAAGCCTTGACAACACGGTGGCTGCAGCCGAAAACACTACACAGTTCGAATTCACGGGCACACCGGCGGCGGCTGCTGACGTACCGGCTGCTTGATCCCCCAAACGACAGCCATGTTGGGTTGCACTAGCGCCCTCTCTAGGTGGTGTTGTGCCTCGCCCAAGTTCCACGTGGTCTTCGCGGCCTGCTGGCACCTGGCAGCTGTTGATGAGTCAACCCTGCACCGGGACGGCGAAGGACGCGGACAATCGGGAAAAACCACGTCGCCGGCTCCTCTTGACACAAAAGTCGTTGGCCAAGCTTTTGTCAGCCGCCGAGAGCAACACTCCGAAGCAGCGTCGACCCAGCAGCTGTACGGGGTATTCTGCCTTGCTTGAGTCAACCTGGCTGCATCAGGGAGCGACTTTGCGCATGGGATTCCACGTCATCTCACTGTGGTGCCACGCTGGCGCGTGGGGTCTCCCTCACCAAACAGCGAACTGGGCATGTCTTGCCCCCTTTCCTAGGTTCAGAGGGAGGCGGTGTTTGGCTTTCCCTCTTCGGGGACGGAGAGGAAGACGACGATCTCATTGGAGTATCCTGCGCATAAATTTTCTTTGCAAGGGATCTTGGAAGGCGGACGATGTATAAAAACGCTAGCGCAGAGGCGCTCGTGGGTGATTCTCTTTTCATGTTGTACCACGCTACCATGTAAATACTGTATATAAACATTTTTTTCTCCTTCTCCGGCTTCTCTACTCGTCCTCTCCGGGGACTCGGATGGCCCGAGCCCGCACCACGCTACCCAAAGGCGCAACAGTGGCTGGCAGCTTATGGGATTCGCCTGCGTCGGCTGCATCGAAGTGGTGAGTGCCGCGTGTTTGCTCTTCTTTTCGCCAGACTCGTTAGCGCAGATGGTCGGTAACGTGGTAGGGTGATTTTGGTAAATTTTGATTCGCAGACCAAGAATTGGGTGGCTCGTGGGCAAAATTACCTTAGAAGAGAAACGGTGTGCATATCTAAGATGGAGAAGTTTAAGGTCCAAGAACTCCTCGAAATTTGTCAGGAGCTGAATATTTCGGTCGGCTCGGTTAAAAGAAAACAACAAATTTTGGAGCACTTGGGAAAAGAGGAAGTGAGTTTAGAAGAGGCCATTGAGGCCAGAGAAACCATTTTGGCAAAGAAAGAGGAGCGTGAGCGCTTAGCCCGTGAACAGAGAGAGGAGGAAATAAGGAGGGATCGCGAGGATAAAGAACATGAAATCCGTCTGAAAGAACTGGAGCTTCGTATGTCCGTGGGAAATCGAAATTCAGGGGGTGGAGAATCAAAGATAAAGGATCTAATCCACACCTTCAAGGCGGGTGACGACATTGCATTATACCTCGTGCATTTTGAGCGAGCATGCGAAAATGCAGGGTTTAGTAGGGAGACTTGGCCACAAAAACTGATATGCGTACTACCAGGCGAAGTGTCCGATGTTATCGCAAGAATGAATAAAGAGGACTCCGAGGTGTATGACAGGGTAAAGGCTGCATTGCTACGAAAATGTCGCCTATCGACAGAGGCTTTCCGCCTGCGGTTCAGGCACTCTAAGAGGGGCAACGAATCTCATTCAGACTATGCCTACCAAATTAGAGCCAACTTTGAAGAGTGGCTCAAAAGCGCGCAAGTCTATGGCAACCATGACAAGGTCATTGAGTTGATGGTACTTGAGCAGTATTACCGGGGAATTCCCGAGGAGGTAAGGCTTTGGGTGCAGGATAGGATGAAAGACGTAGACATGAACAGGGCAGCAGAACTCGCCGAAGATTACTGCTCACGCCGTAGTCTCCGCAGTACACCACGAACTTCGGAAAAAAATGAAAAGGTAGAAAGCTGGTCGGGAAACCAGGGACGCAAGAGGTTTGCAAGAAATAACTGGAAACCCGAGAATTCCAAGTTATTAGACAGTCAGCAGGGAAAGGACAGTGAGGGGACTAAGGCGGCACCTTCATCAGGTTCAAAGGCGCCTGGTGACATAGCGCATGCGTTAGAAGCGCGGAAGCCAGTTGTTTGCTACAGCTGCGGAGAAAAGGGCCACATGGCCAGGAGCTGTAAGAGGCACATGGCATTTGCCACAATTCAGGAGTCAGAGGATAGCTTAAAGCTGTTGAAGCCTTACATGAGGACACTCTCAGTGAACGGCCGAATGTGTAGGGTATTGAGGGACTCGGCGGCCACAATGGATGTAGCGCATCCAAGTTGCGTATCTTCCGAAGACTATATAGGAGAGTGTGCCTGGATTCGGCAAGTGGCAGAAAAGCAAAGCGTCTGCCTACCGATAGCGAGGGTTGTAATCGAGGGCCCTTTCGGCCAATTATGTACGGAAGCAGCAATTTCAGCCAACCTTCCGGAGCACTTCCCTTACCTATTTTCAAATAAGTCTGAGGAAATGTTAAAAACACGTGGAGAATCATTTGCCACCGAAATAGCTTGCATGGCCCTTACCCGTTCGAAGGCGCGCGAGCTGACGCAACAGCTGAGCAGCTCACCCTCTGGGGAACAGACGTCCGAGGGCAGTGTAGGAAAACCTGAGGTAGTTGCGACGGAAAATGAGTCTGCCATGCGAGTTGTCGAGACGGAAACTGGGGCTATGGTCGGCAACAGCGAGGAAATATCTCTAACGCCCGAAAACGAGGACTTGGTGACAGGCTCGGTGTTAACACCCGCGTCCACCAGTTGGTGTCAGCTAGCCAGAACCGACCGTGCAACGCTAGTGGTCGATCAAAAGGCGGATCTCGCACTCTCTATGCTGCTAGATGCCATACATAAGGAAGGTAACTCTAGGAAGAACGTTTCGTTCTACACCCAAAACGAGGTGTTGCATCGCAGGTATGAGAACGCTAAAGGGCGGGTCTACAACCAAGTGGTAGTTCCACTAAAATACCGGCGGAACATTCTCGACCTGGCCCACAGCAACGCCTGGGCGGGCCACTTAGGTATAAAGAAAACGAAAGCTAAGCTGGCTCAGGAGTTCTACTGGCCCGGGTGCTGGAAGGATGTAGAGATGTTTGTCCGTGAATGCGACACTTGTCAGCGGATAGGAAAATCAACAGACAAATGGAAGGCACCAATGAAACTAGTGCCAATAATCACAGAACCCTTCCGTCGGCTCGTGATTGACATCGTGGGGCCTCTGCCTCCATCTAAATCAGGATATCGGTACGTCCTGACCGCGCTGTGCGTTGCCACCAAGTTCCCGGAGGCAATCGCACTGAAAGAGTTGAGTTCAGTATGCGTGGTGGACGCATTGTTGTCTATTTTTTCTCGGGTGGGTTTTCCCTCGGAGATACAGTGTGACAACGGAAGTGTGTTCACAAGCTGCCTTACGACTACATTCCTAGAACGCTGCGGGATAAAAATCGCGCATAGCTCTATTCACCATCCACAGTCGAACCCTGTGGAACGCATGCACTCGGTCATGAAACGCGTTTTGCGAGCTTTGTGCTTTGAGCATAAAAGTGACTGGGAGGGGTGTATACCAGCTGCGATGTTTTCTCTGAGGTCGGCCCCACACGAGAGTACGGGTTTTAGTCCGGCTGAACTTGTCTACGGCAGGAACTTGAGAGGTCCGCTGCACTTGATACGAGAGTCATGGACTGGATATGGGGAGGACCCTAATGTGGTTTCCTATGTACTGGATTTATTGGGGCGACTGGGGACTACACGCGAAGTGGTGGAGAGCAACATGCGCGCAGCACAGGCGCTTTCCAAGGCCCGTTACGATAAGTCAGCTCGAAAGCGAGTCTTTAGAGTGGGCGATGAGGTGATGCTGTTGTGCCCTTCAAGAAAAAACAAGCTGGACGTACAATGGGAGGGACCAGCGACAGTGATGTCAGTGCTTTCAGACACCAACTACGAGGTAAAGTGGGGCCGGAAATGCCCCAAAGTGTATCACAGTAACCTAATGAAACCCTACATGCGACGAAAAGCAGTAGTAAACCTTGCACTCAATGTTCCTGAGGATGAGGGCGCGGAAATCCTTTGTCTTTCCGATGGCACGGTCAGCAGCACATTGTCCGATAGGGTAGACACAGGGAACACCCTAAGTAAGGCTCAAGAGGAAGATTTAGAGCTTTTAGTACAGGAATTCGCTACCGTTTTCTCCGAGAAGCCAGGCAAAACGGATGTGATTAAGCACGACATTGAGCTGACGGTTAACAAGCCGATCAGCTGTAAGCCGTATCGGGTGTCACCTAGACAGAGAGAGATACTAGAGGCCGAAATTCGCCGCATGATCGACCTAGGTGTTATCATCGAAGCAGACAGTGATTTCACCTCGCCTTTGATTTTGGTTGAGATTCCGGGCCGTGATCCAAGGCCATGCGTGGACTATCGCCGCCTGAACTCTGTAACAGTCGACCAGACTTACCCTATTCCTAACATTGAAGAGAGGGTAGAGACAGTGTCTAAGGCGAAATACATTTCTACGTTAGACCTTGTTAGGGGGTATTGGCAGGTCCCTTTGACAGAGCGCGCGAGTCGATACGCTGCTTTTATCTCACCCCTGGGCACTTTTCGTCCTTTGATGATGAGCTTTGGGCTCAAGAACGCGCCGTATTGTTTCAGCCGCCTGATGGATAAGGTTCTCCACGGGCTCGAGAAATTTGCGCTGCCTTACCTAGACGATGTGGCGATATTTTCGGACAAATGGGAAGACCATGTTGAACACCTTCGGATGGTTTTGGAACGGATCAAAAATGCAGGTCTTACGGTAAAGAGAGAGAAATGTCATTTGGGCTGTGCTGAAGTAAGCTATTTAGGGCACATTGTAGGAAATGGGCGTCGTCGACCGTCCGAACTCAAGGTAGCCGCGGTGGTCGGTTATCGTCGTCCCAGCACTAAGACCGAGATGAGAGCATTCCTCGGCCTCACAGGTTACTATCAGCATTACGTCCCGAATTACTCCGAGATTGCCAGCCCTTTGACAGATAGTTTACGCAAGACCGAACCTGTGAACATTCAATGGGACTCTAAAAAGGAAGACGCTTTTCAGAAGCTGAAGCACGCATTGAGTGAGAAACCCGTCTTGAGGGCACCGGATTTTGCAAAACCTTTCACTATTCAGTGTGATGCAAGCGAACGCGGTTTAGGAGCAGTGCTATGTCAGACGGACCAGAGTGGAGAGGAGCGGCCGGTTTTGTATTTGAGTCGCAAATTGAGCAGCAGGGAAGAGGCTTATAGCACTTCGGAAAAAGAATGTGCTTGCATTGTTTGGGCCGTACAAAAACTAGGCTGCTATGTTGCTGGCTCTAAGTTTATTATAGAAACTGATCACTCTCCACTAACCTGGTTACACCAAATGTCACCTAAGAATGGTCGTTTGCTCAGATGGAGCATAGCACTGCAGCAGCACAATTTCGAGGTGCGCTACAAGAGAGGTGGCCTTCATACAAATGCAGACGCCCTAAGTCGAGCGTTTTGACTCGTCAAAAGACGCGGAAGGTTTGTTTGATTTTTTTTGTTTACCTTTACCTAGTTTATGTGTACTCTTTTTTTTTCTTTCAATGTGTTACAGTGAGGGCATAGAGAAATTTTTTACTGACTCCCTCGTTGTCCCGAGCTCTACAGTTTGCTTGTTTAGCTTGATTATAATGTTATCTCGATTCCAAATGGAATTACGTATGAAAGAGTTACTGGACACTTGTCCCGATTGGTATGCACATTGTTTCCTTGAGCTTAAGTTATTAAGATAAGATGTTTGCTTTGTAAAATCTGAGGCCTGGCGATGAGAGTGGCGTGCACGCGGTGCTTGTCGCATTGTGTGTGGCTGACAAAGGTCGTTTCTTGGAGCTTGTCACCCACTTTTCACCGAAGCGGGGCACAGAGGCCAGCTCTTGGAGCATTCCAGTTTGACCAGGCCCTTCGAGAAAGCAAGAGCCTTGCCGGAACGTCGCCGACATCGACCCGGCCGAGCTGCATGGAACAACTCGACCTCCCGATGTATCATCTGGCGGCGGGGGTGCTGTTGTGCCTCGCCCAAGTTCCACGTGGTCTTCGCGGCCTGCTGGCACCTGGCAGCTGTTGATGAGTCAACCCTGCACCGGGACGGCGAAGGACGCGGACAATCGGGAAAAACCACGTCGCCGGCTCCTCTTGACACAAAAGTCGTTGGCCAAGCTTTTGTCAGCCGCCGAGAGCAACACTCCGAAGCAGCGTCGACCCAGCAGCTGTACGGGGTATTCTGCCTTGCTTGAGTCAACCTGGCTGCATCAGGGAGCGACTTTGCGCATGGGATTCCACGTCATCTCACTGTGGTGCCACGCTGGCGCGTGGGGTCTCCCTCACCAAACAGCGAACTGGGCATGTCTTGCCCCCTTTCCTAGGTTCAGAGGGAGGCGGTGTTTGGCTTTCCCTCTTCGGGGACGGAGAGGAAGACGACGATCTCATTGGAGTATCCTGCGCATAAATTTTCTTTGCAAGGGATCTTGGGAAGGCGGACGATGTATAAAAACGCTAGCGCAGAGGCGCTCGTGGGTGATTCTCTTTTCATGTTGTACCACGCTACCATGTAAATACTGTATATAAACATTTTTTTCTCCTTCTCCGGCTTCTCTACTCGTCCTCTCCGGGGACTCGGATGGCCCGAGCCCGCACCACGCTACCCAAAGGCGCAACAGTGGTGAAAGTTGCGAATATATTGAAAACCATTAATCATCTGGCAGCACACAAACAAGTCCGCTAATCTAGCGCCAAGAAACATATATAAAACGAATAATGTCACAACTATCTCTTCTCTGTGTAACGAATAATCGCTAATGACGAGTACAGTCAAGGTGGCTAGTACAGGCATCATCAGTTTGGTTGAAACCACGTGACGGTAAAATACAGAAATTTGTGATGATGCTGTGGAGCTTGAATTTTATGTGAAAGGCAGTGTGCGTGAGTGGCCAACTTTTCCTTGAAACGGAATATTCAGTGAATATAAAATAAAATATTGCCTTTCATGTATCTCAGTTAAACGAACAGCAAATTTCTTAGGCAGAAATAAACCATTTTCAGAATTGCTAACATCGCGCCCTCTCACTAACCAACTACACGATGCATGTGGGCGACGACTTCCTATGGCTTCAGTGTTCGAAATATGACGAAATGGTACACCCTAGTCGCTTGGAGAAGTCTTTGCTCAACTGTAATATGAGAAATCTCAATTGTTTTATGCAATGGTTAACAAATATTTTGAAACAATAAGCTTCTGAACTTTTGAATAGGGAATAGTTTATTTGAACAAACCTGACGTGCGTAATCTAGATCACTCTTTAGATAAATTCAACAAAGCTTTGCGCTCGGTTGCACTGGCATGGCCGTTGCACGCTACATCGAAATTATCCATTAATCGGCGGCGGGTAAATATCACTTGTGTATACAGCGTGCCGAAGCAAAGTGGCTATTCGGGAGACAATAATCAGCACAGGCACTTCATAACGTGGTCAGAGCCATCCCATTTGGAAATTTTTACCGGTGTTCGTCTAAAAACGAAAAAAAATACAGAAAATTTGTCGTAATGGATGACAAACCTCGAAATCGTCTGTATTCAAGGCTGTAGAGCATACATTTTTGTGTGACTTTGTGTGAGATCAACTAGCAGTACCACAGGCGTTGCACAGAAACGTAAATTCTCTGTATATCTTTGTCACATCCTACTTCTTAAAGGCACCAGTCCAACTAAAGATTACAGAATATTTTTGAAATTAAGATACGCTTCCCACGTTTCACCTGATTTCTGCCGTGTTCAGTACTGTGCTGCGTGGTGAAGAATACAGTGTTCAAATGAGTGAACGTTTAGGTCAGTAAAGTATTACTTTGGGTCGATAAGTTCTTTAACGTCATCGAGCTCTTTGACGCTATGGCTTTAATAAGCTCCAATCTCTTATCAATATTTACGCAACTTAAGGTCACTTTTTTCATGCCCTAATGCACCCGATGAGTGAAGCTCAATAAATGGGATGCAAACGAGTATGCACCTGATTTAACTGCATGCTTACAAGAAGGTGAGCGGGTGGGGAGAGCGTTTGCTGCGAGCGGTGGCGGGAATGACTGAGCAGGTGAGTGAGCGGCGCGCGCGAGCCATCTGCGACCACGCCTGTTTTGCTTGGGGAGCACACTTGTTTTTCTTGGGGCTCTTGCGCAGGGCTGGCAACTTCACCGGTGATGGCGGTGACAACAGAGTGTGGGTCAAAGAATTTTTGCTTCTAAAAAGATTCACAATAAGGTAATATAAATCTTAATTCGGACAGAGCAATATAAAATCTCTAGAAGCAGAACTCTTTGGGCTAGTCAGTGACTTTATTGGGCACTCACGTTAAAATTACTAATTGCTGTTTTCGCATACCAGTGAAGAATTCCCGCCCATGTGAATAAAAGAGTTTTATTGTAGATCAACAACAATCGTAATTGCCAGGGAATGTTATAAAACACCGACAAGTACAAACCTTCTACACTATAAGGCAAAAGGGTGATAAAAGGGTGTGTGGTTTGTTCTTTTGGAGACTAATGGGGCAGCCACAACCATTCTTCACTTTAAGGACTAACGGGACTGAGTCAAACAGTTATCCCCCACAGACGAGCTCAAAGAACTAACATTTAGTCCTCACATTTACACCTTATTGAGTAATTGTTAGTCCCACAAATAACCTCAAACGACTATCATTTAGTCTTTACATATGCACCTCATAGGGCAACTGTTAATCCGCACATTTAGACCATTAGTCCTCACGGGCAACCATTAGTCTTCACAGTTGCACCTCGCCGGACGAACAGTTGATCCATTTAAATACCATAATCGGCTGAACTTTTTATCCCCAGTTCAAACGTTCTTTTTTATTCATTTGCCACCAGGCCTAATACTTTTCGCCTGTTTTTCTGCGCAGTGAGCAACAAATAGCGCAGAAAGAACACGCGAAACAGTAGTTAGCCACCTATGTGTAACTGCTTTCGCAGTCACGGCAACAACGAAAAACAAAAGTGAGACATCGAAATCTTTTATTTTTCTACATACACATGAAGTTTCCCCATTATTTGAAGGGAATTCATGGTGTAGTGTTCAAGTCCAGTCTCGTTGTCAAATCTTGTTCACTTCTTTGGGAGCTCCTCTGACGGAAGCGATAGATTACAGGCATTGCAGACGCCAGTGCACGCAGCCTCCTGCCTGTTGTGTTCCCACGGCTGCACGTACAATAATATAGTAGAAATAGTTAGGCACACGTAACGGAAGATTAAGATGCACGCATATTACAAGTACGTGCACGTTAATATAAAAACAAGTGTTAAAATATTACACACAAATAACTTTACCTTCACATCTAGCACAGTCTTTCTGAAGCTGCTCTGACAAAAGAGATGGATGACAGGCATCGCAGACGCCAGCGCACAGTCTTCAGCATGGTGTGTGCCCACGGTTGCACAATAAGTATGTAAAATAGTGAGTCACACGTGACAGAGGATAAATACAAATGCATATGACAAATACGTGCAAGGTGAAATGAAAACATGCGTGAGATATGACATGCTAATAATTTCACCGTGATGTCACACATCGCCAAAGGCTCTATCGATCCCCGCAGCGCAACAGCTTAGGAGCGGCGGCCGAAGCACCCGATCCGCGAACCACCGGGCCGCCAGCAAGTCCGCGAGTCCTATGCGAGCGAAGGCGTTCAGCTCGAGCAAGCGAACGCGAGACCAAACACGGAGCTGCACGCGGAGTGTCTGCCACCAGCAAACTTCGAACAGGAGAGCGAGCGTACGCTTCACCACCGCTACGAACAGTGCCGAGCTGGTTTGGAGCTGGAGCTGAAGAAATCGACGGTAATGCGGCCCTTTTCTACAAACTCGAATGAGTGCAGCGCGCAAACGAAGTCTGCCGTCGCGGCCAACGGCCGGCGCCGAGCTGCTTGCGACCGACTGACGGGAAAGCCAACTGTTATAGCGGCCAATTTTCACTGAGTTTCGGCGCTATAGTGAAAACCCCGCCAGACCATGCTGGTGCGCTTACAGTGCGCGACATACTACAACCAAGCTCGTTACGAAAACCCGCAACGTGTTTTCGACGACTCCCAGCACAGCGACGAGATCTCAGCCCACTATCTTGAGCCCGGAGCTTACTGCGGCGGCGAAGACAGGCGAGCACTCGATGATGGAGCGTACAAGAGGTTGAAGGCACTGGCGGCCAATTTCCAAGTGGTCGCAAAGCACACGCAAACTGCAGACGCCCAAGCTGACCTTCGCTGTGCATTTCAACACGACCGAGACAATTGCCGGCAAGCACGATCCGTATGGCACACGCGACTAGTAGAGTAGAACAAAGAATGATAACCTACTTGCGATAGAATCCAGCGCTGATTTCTGCCCCAAGTCAGACTGAAGCATATATCGGATAGGTCTACTGTCTTCTCTGCCACCATGTTGGCCTTTCCAACTGTTGCTGTCGTGTGTTGGTCGTGACTATCTTGAAGCCAGAGATATACAGCGTGGTGTGGGGACGTGTCGAGACTGGCTCCAGATTTCATGGGTGCGGCGAAACGTAAAAGCAGCAGCCCACGCCCATCCAAGCGTACACACAAGCACCACGTCGTAATTCCTAGATCGTCGAGTCCAGGCGGCCGTGGTCGAGCACTCCGAGCACGTCACAAGGCGAACCGCCGCCAGCAAAATACGGGGAAAGACTGAGACAGGAGAGGAGGAGGATGGCCTGTGACATTGGCAACGCTTTGCTCACTGTCCACATTCCCCGGGTGGTTCATCCTTTTGGAGCGTGTCAGGCAACTAAGTGGTTTGCCCGCAGCACGCTTCTGTCTGTGGTTGCTCCTCAACGGTCCATCAGTTCATCGCGCGCGCCTATTGGGCGCCGTTACTATTTTTTTCGGGTAATTTTGCCTTAGAGTGCATACAAGTCGGTATGTTTTAGATAGACAATGAACCTTATGATCTAGATTTTTTGTGGTAACTTTATGCCATTTATTTTATATTATATGACGCAACGCTCGGGCATCGTATGGTTACTTAGCGGTGTGACATTCATAACTTCGGCCACTCGTTATGGTTCACTTGTTGAAATAATATTGATTTTCTATCACGGAAGTTTTTTTGTGGGGTACTTGGGTCACGAGCATTTTGGTGGAAGCGGAGAAATTGGCCAAAAGGACATAGATGACAGAGCGCTGACAGAGCACACTAGTATGCACGTTCTTTTCTTGAGATTACAATTACGTAGCCAGCACCCTTCCTGTCATAGTCTTCTCTCTCATGGTGGTATGGGGAATTACAATGCAAGAAACTCGCTTCCTCGCAACACAAACTGAAATGCCGATGATGCACTAATACAGGCTAACACAGCATTCTCATCAAAGTGCACCAGTCGGAATTACAAGTGAACACGAGTCGCTTGTCTGGAATCCATGTTAAGAAATTTGTTTATACCACAATATGATTTAGAGAGACACTGCTGTGGAGGGCTGCAAAGAAATGAACTACCTGTATTTCTTTAAACTACTAGGTACGCAGACTTCGGTGCAATTGAATGTGTGACAAGGTGTCAAAGTCAATCAGAATTACCACACTATGAAAAGCTTTGTGATAATATAAATTTTCCTTCTGGCTCGTATAATCCCAAAAATGAGATATTTCCTTTTGACACAAAGGATGACTTGCTAATGGAAATTCCGCAAGTCTTTTAAAGACAATAGTCTTGCTTGGGGTACTTCAACGCAAAAATTTTGGGCTGTCTGTCTGTCTTTCTGTTTATGTGTTTGCCCAACAAAACAGCTCAAGTACTACTACATACGCAGCGCCAACAGATATCACGCTGTCTTCTGCGTTCACACTGGTGCGATTGTCGCTTAAGAGGCAAATATTGCGCGTATCTCAGGCACAATAAGAACGCATGAGTATTCTCTGGTGCGTTTATTTATGCTAGCAATGGTAGTTTTAAAAGTAATGCATGAAAAAGCTCATAAGCAGTTCTAAAAACTAGCGCTTGTTACGCTGCACTGAAAATGTGGCTCTATGCACAGAAAGATGTTTCCTACGCTTCGCTAAGACGATACGGGGCTGGCACCTTACTCGAAATCTATGAAATACAGCCCCCAAGATTGTGCGCGCACGCTGCGCGCTCGCTATAACGAAGCTCATATTTTCGTTTTCTGAGATCACCGCCAGAGGTCAATGAGGTCTCAGGTAGCATCTCCATAATTTAGTTCGCACATTTTCACAAGAAAAACATAAAATAAATGTTTTATTCACACTCTCCAGGTGCAACACTATCATCATTCGAGGACACCTGCAGTCAAATATGCAAATACCGGTCATTTTTTTAAAGACGTAAGATCATCTATGCCGACTCGGCGAGAGTACTGTCCGTTCCTCAGTAACGTAAAATATCATAGCTGCAAAAAATAAATTATTATTTATTTCTTGCCTAGCCCCCATATTTTATCTTCATTTTTCAGTTTTTTATGAGCCCTTGTAATTTTTTAGCACAATGCGTGATGTTGCGTTGCCTCCATGGTTGCCGGAATTCCAACTATTTTTAAACTCACATGACCTGGAGGATCCAGATACGAAGCACTAAGCTACAATGTAGCGTGGCCATGACATCAAAGGAAGTCGCGCTGTGTGCCCTCGCCTCGACCTGATGAAGGCATCACAAATTTTGGTGACTTGTGACGCGAGCAGGCCATGTGATGGCGTCATATCTGATGATTATTTGCATCCCTCCTGTTGACGGTGGTGATTATTTTTCGTGTTCGATTAGATTTAGCAGCATTTGCTTTGAACAGAACTACCTTCGCGGTTGCGTACTTCTATACACAAAGGGAAAGTTAGGTCGCTACACCGTTTCTTGCTCACAACGCGCTTTCGTTCAAGGCCCTCTTCATTTGAGACACGCGGGTTATCGACTTCAGAATTGGCATATAGGTGGATAGCAGTAGTTTGCCTCATAACCTAGCCATCCCAGTTGTGCTTAAAAAAGGTGATAAATGATTTTGAGTACCTCTAATTATACTATGGGAGAGCATGAAGCCATCCCTTGGGCGTAAACTTGATGAGGCCACGTTGACAGCAATTCACAGCAAATACACGGAGTGAATGATGATGAGTTGTGCGAATTCATCCGTCCATCTTGACTGTCCGTATGCGTGTTCATTTGTCCGGGCATCAGTTTATGAGTCTGTCCTCTTATTCATCCGTTCTTCTGTGCTTCCGTCCATTTGTCCATCTGTCTGTATGTGCATGCATCTGTCTGTCTGTCTGTCTGTCTGTCTGTCTGTCTGTCTGTCTGTCTGTCTGTCTGTCTGTCTGTCTGTCTGTCTGTCTGTCTGTCTGTCTGTCCGTTCGTCTGTCCGTCCATTCATCCGTCCGTCCATCCGATGCTACCGGTTACGCCTGACACTAAGGGGCTTCGTCCGTAAAATTTTGCTGTGTGCAAGTTCACAGACTTTACTCAAGACCATTGTTGTGTTTTGAAAATGTGGTTAACAATTTTGAACACTTAGAGAGAATTCTATGGGAGAGAATTCATCTTGTGGTCCTCAGGCCCGCTGAGGACACGTCGCCAAAGATCTTAGGCATATATCCATAGGGTTTGCCACTAATTCCGGTAATCGCACCGCTCATGGTGTGTTTAAAAAAGTGGTTAACGATTTAGCGTACTATACTCTGTTTTTCAGCTTTGGTTCAGCACTAGCAAAGCTACGGGGTGTAAAAAAAGCGACACGCTTGCGTAGCGACACGTAGTCTCAAATGCAACTGCCTTAAAATTGAGAGATCTGGCTAAAATCAGCATGTCTTAGGTGTGTTTCACGCCACATCGAGACGATATATTGCCACACTGTCTCTTGATGTTTCATTATCACCTTGTTTTACTGTCAGTAATTCTCAGCGCAAACTACGCCGGCGCCATTCGAGAAGCTTTGGCACGGCAGTATATCAGTTTATCAAGATTACTATTACTTCGTGAACAGTACAGTTTATTCTCGTACGTACGTCTCCACTAGCGATAACGCTGGAATACTCTATAGAAACGATAGAAATGCCGACACGTCTCGCTGCTTGTCAGTTGATCGATGGCCGACGCTCTGCTCACTGTTATCAGTGCTAGTGTCTTACTGTAATCATACTTTTGTTTTACGTGGCCACAAGTTCGGCCGAATAAACAGATTATTCTTCAAAATACTGTCGGTTCCCTTCGTCGACCTCACAAACCCGTGACAATATGTTTACTTTTCTTCGCATTTATTTGTTACGCAATTATTTACTTGTGTCAGTTACCGCTGATAATTGTGCTTGCCAATCAACATGGCAGCAACCATGCAGAAGTGACTGCTTGCTTTGATTCAGACTTGCTCTTGCTGAATCCTCCCTACGCTGACAGTAGTAAACAAATGATCAAATCAGCTATCGATTTGTTTCATCTCAATCTGGCACTAAAGCATCAGGTACGTTTTGTCAATATTAGCGAGATATACAGATTGCTTAGCCGCACCTAATAAGCCTAACGCACCGAAGCAGTGGTCAAACTGCGTCGTCAGACCAAGAACGCTGCCTCGCCAAATATCGGACATGCAACCTCACACCTGCAGCATTCCGTGCGTGCATCGGATACTCCTTCGGTGGAAACAAAAAAAAAGAGAAAATGAGCGTTGCAGCGGGAGACGCGAAGGAGCGCGTCGACTGAGAAACAGACATACGAGAGGCACGAACAGCACTAGAGAGAAACAGAGAGATTGCGGGTATAAGAGGGAAAAGAAGAGAAAAGTGAGCCCCGTAACTGTCTGCATCAGCGTGCGAAACCTCAACAGTAGCGCACAAAGAATGGGGGTAAGGAGGGATTAAAAGAATACGAATAAAGGTATATATATATATATATATATAATATATATATATATATATATATATATATATATATATATATATATATATATATATATATATATATATATATTGTAGTGAAGGAGATGAGTGCTACTCAGAAAGGCAGGGGTATGACTCAGTCGGTGAAGAACACGACGTTTGGCTGGCTGGGTACTCAGACTGGTTCCGCCATTACCAATTGACGTGTCGTGACCGCTCTCTTGTTTCATAAAAGAGTTCCACTCTGAAACACCCCATTTTATTTGGTGAATGTGCTGGGTAACGCCTAATCCTGGACTTTCGAAACCGTACGTTGCCTCCAGTTGCTACAAAGTCCACGGACGACGATCAGCAGGCGGCCGTCTCGGCTCCAACTACTGCAGCTCCTGTCTGTCTCACAAGGTTACTGTAAAGACCAGTCTTGCAAACAGCCCAGGTTCTGTTCCCATGCACGCCGTGCGAAAGCCAAAGAGGCGGTGTACACTATAAGCCAGACGCCCCTCGCCACCGAGCACTGAAACAGAGCATGTTGGGCCGTCTCTCTTTTGTCACAGTTTGGGCAGCGGTAATTTGGAACGACTCCCCAATGTGCTAACCGGTCACGCGTAGGCAATGCCCTCCATCTTCTGAACCAATCGAATTCGCGCCGCTGGTTAGGTACGCGATTGCAACGCCATCGTTTCCATTTTCTCGCGCAGGATGCTGTTTTTTCCTCTTTGCTCAGTGTGCTACTTGACACCATTTCGCTTATTTCTTGCCATAAATCATCTTCCAGACTGCATGAACCTATTGATTGCACTGTTATCTTTATGTTACTGTCAGCTGTGTAAAACTTAAGCGGAATTTGTGCTCGTAGTTTGATGTACGAATTGGCCGTGAAAGTACCCTTTAGTGTACTGCTACAGTACATCATGAGCCTGTACCCGGGGTAGTCGCTGTCATCGAACAGCTTCTGTGTTGTTTTTGCAGCCAGCGTTCTCGTGAACGTTGGTATATCTAACAGGCTCAAGACTCCATGGTTTCTGGGAAGCTGTGAAAATTTCCTCCGTACCTTTGTTGGGTTTCCTCCCCAGAGGAAGGTCCCCGCCATAGAGGCGAGGCGTCCTGTAACACGGCGAGGTAGCAGGGCTATGTGTGCGATGGGAAACGCAAAAGCGCGTGCCTGTGTCTTGATGACTGTTGCTTTCACCGATAGAGAGAGGTTAAAATGAGTGGCTGCTGCTATGACATCGGTAGATCTCCTAAGCACGTCATTCCAGGTCTTTTTTATACATCTCCTTCCTCAAAGAAAACGCGTAACACATTAACAGCTTGAACAACAATTTTGAAGGTTTCCTTGCCTGGCATCGGTTTCCTTGGCTGGCATGCGCTTGCAGTTTGCAATCTTTCTAATCAAAGGCTTTAGAGACAGAATGAATAATACCGGAGACAACGGACAGCCTTGCCTCACCCCTTTTTGAATCACAAAGCTTCTGGTCATTTCATTTTTGAAATAAAGACAGCTTGACAGATCCTGATAAAGAATTTCCACCAGTCGCATATGCTGCTCTGGGAGGCCAAATATGCGCGAAATAGCGAAAAGATACCCATGTTCAACTCTATTAAATGCTTTGGTCTGGTCAAGAGAAATATATACTCCTGAGATTTGGTTTTCTTTGGCATATGCAAAGAAGTTTCTGATGATTGTAAAAGGTACGAAGACGGAAGGTCCTGGTACTGCACATGACTGCAAGGGGGACACAATCTCTTCCAAGAAAGGCCGCAGACGCTGTGATGACAGCGTGTCTACTAACTTAGAAGTCTGTGTTTAGAAGGGTAATGGGCCTCCACAATTTAGGATCTGACGGCTCCATACCCTCTTTCAGTAATAGAATCACCCTTCCTTCGCTGAAGGACCGTGGTTTATGGCCATCACGCAACAAAATATTCACGAGATCGGTGATCGCATCATCAAAGAAACGCAGACAAAATTCCGTGAGAATTTCGTCTGGGCCTAGTGACGTGGACATATTCATTGATTTATAGGACGTACCATACTTCTTTATCAGTTTCTGCATATCATACTGAACAGTCTTCCGATCCTAGCTATGGCAAACCTTCGCAAAAAGCTGACAGTTTAGCAGTAAACTCGTCGTCCTGTGCGTCATGGTCTGCGCTAAACAGTTTTGCAAAGTGGTCTCGGAAAACTTTTTGAACTTCGTCCGGGTCATTAAGTATGGCACCATCCTCTTTCAGTGCCTCATCGATGTAGAGGGGCTGGCATCGACGATCTCGGTTTCTTCGCGCATATGTCAAGTTTTCAATTTCATCTGTCGATGAGTGCATTTCTCTTGCGAGCCTTGTAGCCTGTGACCTCTGCTTTAGAAGATTTTGATACTTAATTTTTTGTGCTTCAAGGTATTTGAGCAGCGAACGTTGTTGACCCACCCCTTTTATTATTTTGAATGCGTCGGAGAATCTCATTCATCTTGGCCGTGAGGCGAGAGTGGTGCGCTTTTCCTGCCTGTTGAGCTATGAAACGCCAGCAAAATTTTAAGGGGCCCAATGTAGTCGGAGTTATGCAACCCACTTCTGCCAATGAGCCTGCCAGTTCAGTTTGAAGTACGGAAATGCCTTCGTCATCATGAAGAATAGTTGGGTCCATCCTCCATGGTTTGTGGATTCTCGTTGTTGTGCTCACGATAACGTGAAGAGTAACGGAGCATGATCGCTGAGTTTCTGCTGGCTTGGCGCAAGCTGGACCACCTCACATGCCTGTAGGTTCGCTAAAATGTCTTCGGGCACATAAACTCTATCGATTCGGCTTTGTTGAATGCCACAAGCGCGGGTTGCGACGAACCCTACTCCATGTAGAGTTAACCACCCATCTGACAGCAGTTTCTTAAATGTTCCTTGTTTAGCGGAGTCGCTGCCGCTGCTCCCACTGCCTCGATCGGATCGGCGTTGTGAACTCGAAGGACTCGATGCGTCTGCAGACCGTGCTGGTTTTGTAGAAACCTTGGTGTGCGCCGGTTTGCTCCGCGTTGGTAATCGGCTTCTTAACTGCTTCATCGATGTCAAAGGCGTAACGTTCATGTTCTTCAAAGTTGTAGACATTCCAAGGTTAGCGTTTGGTGTGCTTTCACTGGCGTCTGTCGCGGTCGTAGCAGAGGAAATGAAAGCAGTGCTTTCTGCAATGTCTTTTGTAATCGGTATCTGGTCGTCCGGCGTTTGGCACTTCTCGGACACCATTGATGCGCTGCAGTTATGTCGAGTTTCGATGCTGCCTACTAGTAAAGAAAAAATATACAAAAAACATGCTCGAATACTTCGTCATAGAAATCGGCGTAACACAAAAGTAAAGCATGACCTTACAGAAATATTTCAATATTTACTGTACATTGTTATATGAGAGCTTACACAATATCTATTAATGTTTGGCAATACAACATCTCTTAACAAGGAAGCACCCACGCTGAAGCTTGGTGGTACATCATCATCGTGGCGACTAACATCCATGGTTATGATCAAATAGGCCCTCGTGGTAAGTGTAGTAGTTAACGGGGAGAGCGTGGTCAGAGAAAGCGTTGTGGCAACGAGAAAAAAATGACAGCATATCTATGGAGTGAATGATGGAGAGTGGAGTGAAGCATTCATCCGTCCATGCGTCCGTCTGTGTGACCGTTCATGCGTCTGTTCGTGCGCCCATCCCTGCGTTCGCTCATGCATCCGCCCCGGCGTCCGTTCATGCGTCCATCCATGCATCTGTCTGTGTGTCCATTCGTCCATCTATTCAACACTCGGAGTCCCACCATCTCGCATCTTTTTATCATATATTTCCCATATAGAAGCAGCGCCATTCAGTGGACATTCCAAGGACTAAACGAGAGGTGGCACATGCACACTTTTTTACGGCTTGCGCTTCGGGTCTACTTCCCACCTTCAACCACCTTGAGTTCATGGTATATACTAGTTCACTGTATTCATGGCACTGCGGCCCAATGCTCGCTAAACCTTTCTAAAACCAAGGAGGTTATGCGCAGCGAGTATAACGTAGCAACCTTTTCCTGTCGGATAGTGCTCAATGTACATGCCAGTGGCTGCTAATGTGAAATGAGAGACAGGAGGATTCAGCTTTTAATTTCTTACGGCTTGTGCTTCGTATCTGCTTCCCCCCTTTAACCACCTCGAATTCATTCATGGTATATACTAGTTCCTTGTATTCATGGCCCTGCGGCTCAACGTTCGCTAAACCTTTCTAAAACTAAGGAGGTTACACCCAGCGAGTATAATGAAGCAACCCTTTCTTGTCCGGTAGTGCTCAATGTACATGCCAATGGCTGCTAATCTGGATCGCAGCGTGCGCGTTTACTAAAAGCCGAATGTTCCTGTCTCTCATTCCCCATTAGCAGCGATTGGCATGTACATTGAGCACTATTTGTTATTGTTAAACAACGCACAGAAGAAATCTCTCACCGGCACCACCTTGAAGGTCAAATGTTATACCTATTTCGGGTATGTGCCACTAGTGGTTACGTACTACGAGGGGCGCACAAGCCACGCCACTTGCGGGGCATTGGCTCCCGCACCTGATAAAGGTACCCCTGCATTTGCGTGATTCTATACTATGTTTTCATTTTCCCCATGGCTCTTACTCTAAAAGTTATTACTTTTAACGTTCAAGGTTTCCGAAATCCGCAAAAACAGGCTGAGGTATTGGCTTTTGCACGTTCAGTGCACTGTGATTTGCTGTTCCTGCAAGAAACAAATTTTTTCAACCTTTCTGATGTACTCGCTTTCAAGCGCGCGTTCAATTTTGATTGTTTCTTTTCGTACGCCAGCACGCATTCCACTGGCGTCGGAGTCGTTATTTTTAACCGAGGTCTTTTACGTGACCATCATGTTTCCTTCGATGCCTTCGGACGCGTGCTGGCGTTCGACTGCACCTTTTTTTCGTTAAGAATAAGATTTGTTGCCGTGTATGCCCCAGCGGCACGCGAGAACTCAAACGCGTTCTTCCAATCTCTTGATGTGTTTCTTTTAAATTCCCGACATGTGGTACTTTTAGGGGATTTCAATTGTGTCTTAGACTCACACGCAGACGTTCGAGGTCCGGGTCGCGGCCGGTCAAACTGGAATGCCAGAGAACTCGAACGTCTAGTGCAGCAATTGGCATTGAGTGACATTCATCAAAGTGTGCATGGCAGTAATTATGCCTATACCTGGCGTCGAGCAGCGTCGAGCAGCCGAATTGATCGCGTGTATGCATCCCCCAGTCTCATTACCTACGTTCACGACACCGGGGTAATGTCATTGCCACCGACACCAGTATACATTAGCGACCATCGGCCGGTTATTTTCTCTCTCCGCCTGCCAGCGGGGACGCCAACGGTTCACAGACCATGGCGTCTCGATTGCCGCGTCCTCCAGGACTCTCAGGCTACAGAGAAATTATCCCGAGCGTTACGCGCATCGCTCATTGGGGCCGATGTAGCTGATTGGAATCGTCTCAAAGAACAGTGGCGGCATCATTGCAGTGCGTCGGGCAGAGGACTTTGCAACCGTATATCGAAAGATGCGTCATTGTTAATCCAGAAGATACGCATTGCCAATCGAGATCCCAGTCCTTCCACTGTAATGCGGGCATGGCAAGAGGAGCTCGTTGAACGGTACCAGCGTATTATGCGCGCTTCTTCACTCTCGGCTGCAGCTTGGCGCTGTAGACGTGCACCCTGTGCGCACCCTGAGGTGCTAAGGTATGCACGCAGAGCTCTGCTTTGTCCACCAGGCTCGCCTGCCCATTCGCTGAACTCTATCACCCCAGCTGCTGCGGGTACGCGCGACTTTCAGGAATTCACTCAACACTTTGAGTCAATGGCTAAATCTAGTGCTAATGTCTGTTACCCAAGTTCCGTTTCTTCGCATCCTCTGCTAACAGATTTACCTCATGATTCCAACATGTCAAATGACGTCCTCCTATCACCGCCATCCGATGACGAAATCAAAGGCGCATTAGACGCAATGAAAAAGGGATCGGCCCCAGGGCCTGACGGACTCCCTGCAGAGTTTTATGTACAGTTCTGGCCTATCATTGGTCCAACTATGTCACGCGTCATTCGCAAGTGTTTCCAAGATATTACACTTCCAACTTCTTTTCACAAAGGCCGTATAACACTAGTTCCCAAGAAAGACCCAATGTCCACGCGACCAGAAGATTGGCGCCCCATTACCCTGCTTAATGTAGATTACAAGCTCTTGGCTAACATTTTGGTGCGCCGAATCAGTCCATTTCTTGCAACATTAATCGCTCCCCACCAGGTCTGTTCTGTTCCGGGCCGAGAAATACACACCCATACGTGGTTAACGCGGGACATCATTCAATACACCATTAGCCGATGTGCGCAAGGACTGTTGGTTTCATTAGATCAAGAGAAAGCTTTTGATTTCATAGAACATGGCTACATACGAAATGTTTTACATGCATACGGATTCCCGGATAAGTTCATTGACCTTATCAATGCTATGTACACTAATTTAGAAAGTACCCTTTACTTAGATTCCCGCGAAAGTCACGCATTTAGAGTCACGCGTGGGGTCCGTCAAGGGTGTCCCCTCTCCCCAGTGTTATTTATCCTTGCATTAGAGCCCTTCTTAAGGGCCGTTGAACATCACCCGCAGATTCGTGGCTTACCTCTACCCGGTAACACTCAAGTAAAAGTCGCTGCATATGCAGATGATATCACTCTATATGTACATAATGAACAGTCGCTGCAGCATGCTCTTGATACATTCCATGATTTCGGTATTATCTCCGGTGCAAAGTTAAACTTTTCTAAAAGCCAGTATTTTTTCATTGGCAACCCTAGCGGTCGTATCAACATCACGTCGCCTTTACAGTGGTCTCCTGAGATTTCAATACTCGGAGTTACTTTCACTGTATTTGGTATACAGGATAGCATCTGGTCATCCGTTGTACAAACTCTTCTAAATGATATCAAAGCAGCCAGGCACTTCGATTTCCCCCTCTTGGAACGCCGATACTTAACTCAAACGGTGTACCTAGGAAAATTTTGGTACCTTTGCCATTCTGTTAAACCACCGCTCCACGTCTGCAGGAAAGTGCAAAGCTGCATCAGTTCATTTTTCTGGTCTGGTGGCACAGAATTGTTATCGCGTCCAGCGTTAGCTCAACCGCGAGATCAAGGCGGTTTTGCATTCCCTGACGTTTCCGTCACGGCTTCTACATTGTGCCTCCGCACTCTATTGCGAATACTAAGCAATGATGACATGCCCGCTCAGACACTGGCTCGCTACCATCTGGGGCCATCACTACGTGTCTTCTTGCCGGATAGCCAAATAAACAAAGGTCCCCAATCAACTGAATTACCATCTTTGTATCGCGCCCTTCTGGCATTTCACCGACGTTTAGAAGCTACGTGCCCAGAGATAGAGGTGGCCGATTCTAAAGTGGTGGCCACAATGGCCGCCCTTCTACGGCCCTTAGTTCCCCAGCATCGTCAATCTGTATTGAACCGCGCTTGGAAACCAATAACTGCCGCAGTGTTGCCAGGGCATCTCAGAGACTTTGTCTGGAGGTTGGGCTGGGGCTTGCTCCCCACGCGAGATCGGTTGCAGCGATGGCAAGTGGTTCGCACTTCCACTTGCCCTAACTGCGTCATGGTAGAGACCAATCGACATGCGACGTTTGAATGTGTGGTTTCCCGCCTTTTTTGGCGTGCGGTTAATGCTGGTTTTCGGGGACAGGGTGTGCGAACTTTCGTGTCCAACGGCCGATTTCCGCGTAGCCGCTTCTCCGCTCTCTTAATAGTTGCGGGGCTGTTCAGCCTTTGGAGAAACCGATGTGAGGCCGTAGCTGCCAATTGCTGCCGACGTGCCTTGTGGCCGATACTGGGGAGAATGAGACGAGAGATCCTCGCGTTCCTCTCCGAAGAGCTTTTCTTCCTCGGGGAGCAAGAGTTTCTGCGGCATTGGTCGTGCCCTTTCGTCAAGGTGGAACACGAAAGGATACAACTCATTTTTCGACCGACTTGGTTCTAAACAGCGCCCGTTGAGTTGTTATATATGATTTCATTTGTTACAAATTGTGTTTCATTTGGATCTATTGTATCGTTATACCCTTGTATCGTGATATCACATTGAATTTTTGTGTACATGTGCGCCAACATATTCATGTATATTAGAGCAAATGTCTTCACTGTAACGTAGTGATGTTAGTCGTGAAATATAGATGTGCCGAAGTGTATGTGCCCTGTTACTGGAATGATATGAAGCCTTTGTGTTCTGTACATGCTGTAAATAAACTTTTTCTAAACAAGGAGCTTCACCCCTAAAACCACTGCGTGTTTCCGTGGAACTCCCATTAAGGCGTTCATGTTGCGTCTGTGTGGGCTGTTCATCAGAAGTTGCCCCGTCTGGCATACTGGTTGGCTTGACGCGAGTAGTGTCTTCTGACTGCGCGTCTACGAAATCGTCGGGCAGGCTCTCTTCATAGCAGTGGTCTGGTGTCTTGACTCGTGCCGTTTTCTTTTGAGGAAGCAGTACTTCATAGATTCTGGATAGCGTGGCCACACTTGACGAGCTTGAAGAGCATTCTTCAATTGTTAGGAAGTCTTGGACACTCGGTGACGGCGTCTTTTGAGCGGTGTCTGCGTATGATCTGCACTTGAAACATTCTTTGGTCGTGTGATCACCTCCACACCTTCTGCAGGTTTTAGTGCACAATTCCGCAGCGTGTCCGTACGCGCTGCAACTAGGACAAAAAGGTGTTGCACAGGCCAAGGCCATGAGGTCTTCTTTGTGACAACGTGCACAGATGTGACGCATGCCACGGTACTCCAACATAACGCGGTGTCGATGGATTGAAATGAAGTCCGGAGCCGGCTCTGCCATTTCCATCTATTCACTCGTGTACCGGTAAATGTAGACTGACATCGTTGCAGAGTAACATATGTTATACTACGTACTTTGCCGAAAAGCTGCAAAGCAGAGATGACCGCGTCATCGGGTAAGTACGCTGGCAACCTGCACACACTCAAGAACACACTTGGTGGGGCGACGGCTTCCACTTGAACTTTTTTCTTCTGAAGGACAAAACCTTCATTCACCATGAGCTTGGTGGCTTGTTCTGCTGTCCTTGTTGCTACCAAGAACTTCAAAGCACCGAAGTGTTGCAGGAACAACACCACTTCTCTACCGGTCGTCTCTTCGAGACACTCAATGATCTCATCGACGGAGACCGCGCCTTCAGGAACGGTAAACGTGAAACAATGTTCTTTTGGCGGGGTGCACACTGGCCTCGACGCCAACCTTCGACGGGCCCCAGAGGTCGGTGACTTTTCGGCCGAAGTCCCGGGGAACCTGAATGTGGGTGAAACGCCGAAGAGACGCCGCCGAAACACTGGACACGCGCGTTGGCGAGAGCCCCCCACACAGAATAAAGCACGAACGCTGATGTTGAAGCACTTTATAGCGGCACCTGTTCGTTCCTCGTAGATGTAGTTGTAGTGTGTAACAAGTGTTACATTTTGACCAGCAGGGTGGTGCCGGTGGGAGACTTTTTTCTGTGCTTTGTTGAACGATAAAAAGTTCGCGGCACGTGCGTTAACTAAAAGCCGAAAGCTCCTGTCTCTCATTCCTCAGTAGCAGCCATTGACTTGTACATTGAGAACTCTCTGACAAGAAACGGTTGAAAAGATGCGAGATGGTGGTACTTGGAGTGTTGAATAGATGGACGAACGGACACACAGACAGATGCATTGTTGGACGCATGAATGGACGCAGGGGCGGATGCATGGGCGAACGCAGGGACGGACGCAGGTACGGACGCACGAACAGAGGCATGCACGCACGGGCAGATGGACGCACGGACGGTCACACAGACGGATGCATGGATGGACGGAAGCAAGAACGAATGGACGGACGAATGCTTCGCCCCTCTCTCCATCATTCACTGCGTGAATATGCTGTCATTTTTTTCAACATGTCATGTGAACAAAATCTCCACAAGAGCAGCAAGATCATGAAATGTAAATCTTGACATTCGTAATACATTTCCAAATTGTGATGGTTTGATAAGTCACTTATGCTCATTATAGAGTCATATTGCGCCATACCAGTATTGGTATCGACACATTTATCTAAGCGGCCGGGAGAGTGATGAGCCGTAGGTGGTTAGATAGATAGATAGATAGATAGATAGATAGATAGATAGATAGATAGATAGATAGATAGATAGATAGATAGATAGATAGATAGATAGATAGATAGATAGATAGATATAGATAGATAGATAGATAGATAGATAGATAGATAGATAGATAGATAGATAGATAGATAGATAGATAGATAGATAGATAGATAGATAGATAGATAGATAGATAGATAGATAGATAGATAGATAGATAGATAGATAGATAGATAGATAGATAGATAGATAGATAGATAGATAGATAGATAGATTCGCTGAAAGTCACCGAGGTTCCTTAAGGAATGCTTGACGCCTAAACTTCTAGCGCTAACATGAGAATGAATTCCAGTGCACATTGTGTTTGAATAGTCGGATTGCTTATACATAATTACTCGGCTCCGGATGACTATACCTTCAGTTACATGCCTGGATTCAATAGCTTAAATTAAGACAGGGCGCATTGTGCCAAGAGCAATTCCGCGTTTCCTCACACGCACGTCATACTTGAAGACCTGGTAAGCCGCTTTAGCAAAACTAAGGAAACAACTTGCGCTACTGTCATAGCCTAAAAATGAGTAGCTTGTGTGCGAATATTTCCCAATCTGGTCCGAAAGCATTGCATATGCCCTTTGCGTTCCTTGCGAGTCCAACGCCGCCGCTAAAATTTGCGTTGCTGTAGCCGCGCCAGGGACGGCTTTCAGCCCTCCCATAGTAGAGCACCGAGTAGCCAAATCGTTAAACTATTTATCTAAACAGTCAGTATAGGGAATCTACAATCATCGCGCGATGACACCGTCGCGTTGACCTCACTGCCTCCAACAGAGATGTCGCCCATCACACAGGCGCTCTACCAGGCGTAGGCGTCCTTCAAGCCTTTCTTGCCGCTGATGCTTGCGATCGTCGATGGCATCTCGTCTTCTCGCAACGTGAGACATCCCACAAAGTTGCAGCGCGCAACGGCGCCTTCTGTGTTTGCGCAGGAACTTCTTCAGTCAGCAGCACCTGCACTCAGCGCGCTAGGTTAGCGCGATGTCGCGTGTTGTGTATTGTGGCTTCAAGCCTGTCGAAGTCCTCGACGACTGTTCTCAGCCGTCGCTCCTGCGGAAAGGACGCCGCTTGCTGAACAATAATCATGTGTTCGGTGTCCGAGAGGTTGACAAGACTGCCAGGTTCAGGATTCCCCAAAACTGGGCAATAAAAAACACACTGCACATTTAAATTATCTTTTCCGTCATCCTAAGTTCGCACTACTCTGAAGCTTTCTCTGCTGCATGAGTGGCGAAAAATTTTCTCGCATTTTCAATGTACAGGAATGCAGTAATACAACAATCGGGGATAAATGCCCTTAATTATAGCGTAAAAGTATCAGCGGACAAAAAGTACGCATGACAACGCAGGTGCAGTGCCCTTTCTTGTCCGCCACCGTCAACCATGTCAGCGCCACGTAAAGCATGTGGTGTCAAAACAAAATTAGGCGCGAACAAAACAGAGGTGAGTTTCTATTGCAATATTTCTAATTTTCTTGCGACGAACCACACGATAATCCACTTTTCTCTAAGTGTAGTGCAACTGTCATTAACAAAAAAGAAACAGAAGGCGTAAGACGGCAACTCGGTGCATTCCAACCTAGCGCAGAAATCATGTTGCACGTCCTTCATTTCCTAAGGACAATATCCGCAATTTTAGTTCAAAGATATCAACCTAAAAACTTGAGTCATTTGCAACATAATAAACTCATATAAGAAAAAGCCTTCCCTCCCCACCCCCCGGGTAAACTACCCACACAACGACAAAAAATCTGTTACCCGAGTTAGCTTCGAAATAAAGACTGTACCTCGTCCTCGGTTGATTTCGCAGTGTGTTGCGAAAGCAGCGCACTGCGTACGAGGAATTCTTAACTATGCATTCACTCCCTTGACTCGTCGCACGGCGATAATCCACTTTTGCCTTTGTGACTTCTGTAGCAGTCTTTGACCGAGCAGTACCTGCGTCCACTTTTCTTTTTGATATGGGGATGTCCAGACGGTTCTGATGATGCCATGGGGGCTTCAATTACAGGAACGGGCGCAAATCTTTCGGATGCGAAGGACAAGCGCTCGTAAAGCCCACGCTAGATCCTCGCCAAACATGTGTAGTGAAGACTGGCCTGCGCGCGCGAACGCCTTCAAGCTGATGGAATGGGCCACCAGATGGCGCGCCCTGTTCTTGAAACTGAGTTCAGTTCGGACTGGCACGGTGAATGGACGTGTTTATTGAGCGCTCCCGATTGACTGCGCAGATAAGTGGTTTTGCATGTTTTGAGCTTACTTTATAAATATAAGCACTCAAAATTTATGTAGCACTTATTACATTGTACAGCTTTTCCTGGGGTCATTCACCAGGTATTTACTAGTTTGTGCGTGTTTGTGTGTTTGTTTCTTTCTATTTTTTTTCTTGCCACCTTGTGGGGGAGGTGCACGTACTGTTATTACGCAAAATTTTGTAGTAGAGCTTAGACTTTCTCTTTTTCGTAGGGTAGGGATTGTGTTTTGTAATTATCAACTGAGACAAGTCCTAACGACAATCGTTGTCATGAAGACATGGTTAAAAAGGCTGAACAGAGTGTTCAGGATGCGGAATGAGTTAGAAAATTAACCCAAGTGCAAACGCAAACAGAGAGGAGGCCGACACAAAGTGTAGGCAATGTGAGGTCGAGTAAAAAATGGAGAAAACGATGGTTGCCCATAGTGAACTGCTGTTAAGAATCACCAAGCTGGAGACTGCGTTGGCAACAGGGCAAGAAAAAACGATGAAAATAGGAGAAAGGATGAAGTCCTCCGATGAAGCACTAGCCAAGCAGAACAAAAGAGTGGCCGAGGGAGAGAACAGTAGGGCACCTGCATCAAGAACGGCGGAGAAGAAAGAGCTAGCAAGTTTGAAAAAAATAGGTTCAGCCGGTTCCACAGTCGCAAGGCCCAGCTTCAGCGAAGTAGTGGTGGGGCGGGGAGGGGACAAAGCAGCTGGCGTCACAGGTGTAAGTAACCCCCACTTGCAGGACGCTCCTGCTGAAAAGTCACGGCACGTGATAATAGCCGGGGACCTGACTTTGAATCAATGCGCAGAAGCAATCAAAGAGAGGGTAAGAGGTGACAAGAAGGTCTCAGAAGGGATTTTTGCAGGACGCAAGCTGGAAGCAGTCATGAGGCAAGCGAGCGCAAAACTCAAAACTACAGCTGATGGACAAAACCTGGTGATATTTGCAGGTGGTTTCAAAGATGTCTTAAATGAAAATACGGCAGGACTTTCAACCACATTGGCGAAAGGGGTTGATGACATGTGCGCTGTTTCTCCTCCGGAGGTACCGGTGCATGACACCGGAGGTACCGGTGCATGACAGCAACCTGCATTAAGCGGTTGTCAATGCAAACCAAAATATGCGGCGGAAGAGTCGAGAGAAAGGCTTTGAGGTGGTGGAAATAAACAGAGAGGTGCATACGTGGGGCGGTTTTCAGCGAGACAGAATTCAATTCGATGAGCGGCTAGGTCATGAGGTGCATTGGCGACTTGCAGGACGAGCAGTAGATTTTTTTTTTTGGGGGGGGGGGGGGCACGCGGGCTTCGGGGTGCAGGATAGCTAGTAACGAAGAAAACAACAAGGGAGACCCCTTGACAGGCGGTATGGACAGAAGCGATTCCAAAGTGGCACCAGTATCTAAGGTAGGTAGAGTCCGGGGCAGAAATAGAGGTAGCCACGAGCGCCGAGCCAATTCAGGCATAGGGTATATTAAGATGCAGAGTGGAAGGAACAGGCTGAAGTGGAAAGAGATGAACGAACAGCTAGGGGAGGAGAGGCCGACGGTATACGGTTTTGTAGAAACACATATTAGGGACATGGAGCAACCTCCTAACAATCCGAACTATGCGTGGGAATATTGTAATAGATGAGATGGCAGCAGACAGCAGGCAGCAGACATTCATAAAATTACAGACTGGCGAAGGGTCAAGGAGGTGTGCAAGGAACATTTGTGACTAAAAGGAAAAATGGCTGGGCGAATGACACTCCTTGGTTTTGTGTACTTGTGGACGGGAGCAAAGGCCAGAGAGGAAAACCAGGCAATGGTAGAATGTATGTCAAAGGACATTAAGGAGTTAGGAGGAGAGTGCGAGAATATTATACTAGGAGATAAGAATGCGCACATATTTGATATAGATGGGTATACCGACCCAACAGGCAAAATGATCATGGATATGTGTGAAAGACATGATTTGATTATTTGCAACAGTACCGAGACATGTGAAGGGTAAATAACATGGGAGGTAGGAAGGCTGCAGCCGACGATAGATTGCACGCTGATGTCACATAGGATCTATGATAAGTTCAGGGAAATGCTCATAGAGGAAGATGGCTCCAGATGTCTGGGTAGTGATCACAAACGTATCAAGCTAAGTTTTGGAAGGGCAGTGATACAGGGAATAAGACAAGATGAACGACTGCAGAAAAATTTTTATTCAGAAAGGCAAATACAAATAGCTACTAAACAAATTGAGAAAGTAATCACTGAGGATAATAAAACAGTGTGGACATACACGAATCTAATTAGACTGTTTGAGCTAGAGCTTGCTAAGGCACGTGACAAGTCACCCCGGAAAAAAAGAAAAAAACCCAAGAGTTGGTGGTATGAGAAAGTTAAGAGAGCAATAGCAAAACATCAGGAAGCCTCTCGGGAACACAGACATGCTAACCAGCGGGGTGAACTGACACAAGATGTTGAAAGAAAAGGCAAAATTATTCTAGGCTGTAGAAAGGAAGGCATCTCTTCTGATCAATGAAAATATTAGAAGAAAAGGAGCTTTGTGGCTGGCAGAAGTACATAAAAAAGAGTGAAAGGCAGCTGCGAAACTTTGGAACCACCTAAACTCCCTAAGAAAGGAGACGAGTCTAGAGCAGAGGTTTATAACTACAGCTCATTATGCCAGGCTAGAAGGGGACATAACTATTGAATATATAAGAACAAGGGCGACAGAAAATTTTCAACAAAGAAGTGCTTTATGCACCACAATGAACAAGCATGAATCCAGTGACGCATTGGCTCCATTTTCATAACGAAACTGGGAAAGGGCTGAGAAGAGGGTTCCTAGTAGTGCATCAACAGGCCCAGATGGCATTCAAATTATGCTGTTAAAGACATTAGGTCCGAAGTCTAGGCATGCTTTGAGAGAGGCAGTAAGCAAAATAATAATCAATGGTGAAGTCCCAGAATAATGAAAACTTAGCAAGATGAAAATTATCTATAAAGGAAAGGGGGACAAAGCTGACATGAACAACTACCCTCATATAACAGTGACATCAGTGGTCTACAGGCTGGCGATGCAGATTATAAAGGAAAGACTGCAGGCAAGGATAGAGGCAGAGGGGGTGCTGGGAGAACCGCAGCATGGTTTTCGGAAACAGAGAAGTCTGGAAGATTATCTGTTCTCTTTGACGCAGTGCATCGAAATAGCAGAAAAGGAACACAGGCCCCTGTGGCTAGCATTTTTGGATATCAAGGGAGGGTACGATAGTGTGGTTCAAAAGGACTTTTGGGGAATACTGGATACACTAGGCGTGAAAGATGGAGTCACTAATCTTTTAAACGATATATATAAAGGTAACAAGGCTGTTATTAGGTGGGAAAAACAGGTATGCAAGGCTGCAGAGGTAAAACGGGGGCTTAGGCAGGGTGTCCTCTGTCAGCTTTGTTATTCATGATTTACCTACAAGAATTAGAGGCCAAATTAGAGGGAAGTGGACTAGACTTCAACCTCTCTTTCTTCAAACAAGAAAAACTCATTGAACAGGCACTACCAGCATTGATGTACGCAGATGATATAGTGCTAATGGCCGGCAACAAGAAAGATTTGCAGAGATTAATGGAAATCTGCGGTAATGAGGAAGATAGCTTAGAAATGAGACTCAGTAAGGAAAAATCGGCAGTCATGATTTTCAATGACAACGAAGGTAGTTAGCTTAGAATACAGGAGGTCACGCTAGAGATAACAGATAAATACAAATATCTGGGCGTATGGCTAAGCAATGGGGCCAAGTACCTAAGGGAACACGAAATATACGTGATGACTACAGGTAACAGGAATGCAGCGGTGATGAAAAACGGGGCACTGTGGAATTACAATAGGTATGATGTTGTGAGAGCAATATGGAAAGGGGTCATGGTTCCTGGTTTGACGTATGGCAATGCGGTCTTGTGGATGAGATCAGAAGTTCCAGCAAGATTAGAAATTAAGCAGCGTGGAATAGGTAGGTTTGCTTTAGGAGCTCACGAGAATACACCAAATCAGGGAGTACAAGGGGATATGGGATGGACATCATTTTAGGGCAGGGAAGCTAGCAGCATGATAAAATTTGAGAAGCGATTAAGAGAAATGGGGAAGGAGCGTTGGGCTAGGAAGTTATTCAGCTACTTATATATCAAGAATGTCGATACAAAATGGAGGAAGCGGACCAGAAAATTGACTCGTAAATGCTTAGAAAACAGCAGGGGGCAAAACCAAAAAGAATTATCGGTTAAGCAGAAGGTAAAATAAGCTGAGACCGATTTGTGGAGAATCGGCATGATTAAGAAGTCCGTTCTTAGCAGACTCACCAGAAAAGAGACCGACAGCCCAATTCTCTGCAGAATCATGGAATCCATTAACAACATTCTGTCACGTTGGGTATGCCTGGCTGCACAGTAGGTACCTTCGCACGTGGGTATTGCGGGCATCGAAGGAGTGGATCGCCTTGCATTGTCATGCAACAATGATGGTTGTGACTGTTCAGGAATTCTATGTACGATGGACAAGGCTAGTCAGCTTATACGTCGACACCTCCTAAAGCAGCACCCAGACCAGCGTGTGGCGAATGAATCATTCCCTCCCGCTGTTCGTGGCCGTGGCTTGTCTCCTAGTTCCCGAGCACTGTTGTACAAACTAAGAGTGGGCTCTGTGCTGGTGCGTGAACGATTACACCGTCAAGGGCGTGTGGACAGCCCGCTGTGCATAGCTTGTGGCTCCTGCGAAACACTTGAGCATCTCGTGGTGCACTGTCCCACATTTGCTACGCACTGGTCTTTGTTGATTAAGGAATATATATTCCTAGGACTCAAGTGTGCGACTATAGACGACTACCTCTTTCCGAGTGGTAGTGCTTCCCGATGCGACCAGGCACACCGAGCTCTCTTTACGTTTATGAACCGAACGGACCTGGCCACCCGTTTATTGACGGTCTGTTTTTTGTTTTTGTTTTCTTCTTTCTTTTTATTATTTTTAATTTTGTGTTTTTTTTTACTCATACTCACGAAAGTCTTCATCAATTTTCCCTTCCTCATCTTCTTTCCTCTTTCCCCCTCTAATCTTTGCTTCTTCAGTTTCTTCCCACTTCCCGAAAAAGTGAGCAGGCGTTGTGCCCCGCAAGGTGGCAGTTGCCAGCTTGCTCTCTCCCTGGTTTCCCTGTGTCTTTGTGTATATGTATATGCAAATCAAATATTAATGAGAAGGAGAAGTCCGCACTAGAGATCTATCGAACTTTTAAGCAGGAAATTGCCAAGTAAAGGATCTATGATTTTACTCGGGGTAGTTATTTACTGTTTGAGGCCAGCACGGGAGTATTGCGAACAAAGACATATCGGGCCAAGTACGAAGGGATAGACAAGGTATGCAGTGCGTGTGGAGAGGAAGGGAAAACTGCCGAACACTTAATAATGTTCTGTAAAGGGCTTCACCCTATAGTTCAGGATGATGGCGCCGAGTTCTTAAATGCGCTGGGTTTTAGGGGCAGAGAGGGCAAAATAGGCTTTAAGCGGGTAGAAATAACTAGAAGGAGAATATCTGATTGGTGGCTAAATCAAGGCATGAGTGAAAATTAAACCCTTCACTGCAAAGTACGAGTCCTCAATCTCACTATTTAAAGGCAAAACTAATCTAGCTTTTCGTCCACTAAGTACAACGGCTTGGTGGTGCGAGCCACCGCCCGATCTAAAGGGTACAGTCATATCAATCCATCCATTCATCCATCCACTGCATTGCATTGTGCCTATAAGCTCACTACACTGGCATGGCTTCATGCTCTCCTACAGTAGAGCACGTGTACTCGAAATCGTTGAACACTTTTTTCTTGACACGCTGCGAGCGTATTTAGGGACGGCTCATTGTTGTTCCATGAGGTCCTCTCAATTATCAACGCTTTACTCAATCCACCGGGGCTGCTTTCTCCTTTCGCTCAGTAGGGTATGAAGTACCCAAAATTGTTAAAAAAGACATTTAGGGGCGAAGCTCCTCTTAGTTTACACTCATCACTTGTCACGCCTAAGCAACAGAACCGACGAGAAAGAAATAAAGGGCAAAAGTTATGGATCATTATTTATCTTGGCATTTCCTAGATGACGTTACTCTGCCGCTACTCTCTAACTGGCTGCTGCGCGCGCTTTGCCTTAGTGCGCATAAAACGAGTGCCTCTATGTCTCATCGGTAGTCACCGTATGTGGTAGGTTGTTCGTGGGGCATTGACGAAGCACAGTGGCAGGCGCTTTCAAGACGTTTGCGTGCTGCGTTCTTAGCTCACGTCTCGTAGGTGTTACCCACGCGCCGTCTGCATTCTCGATACTGAAAAAGGATGTCTATGCAGGTTAGTTGTATTTCAGTGCAATATTGGGTGTAGCGCCACGTAAAAAATTGTAAGAAGAAGTATTTGACAGGAAATAGGCGCCTCTTGTCTGTTAAACGCTTCTTCTCACAATTTCGTTCACGGCGCTACACCTAACATTGCGTTCTCGAACGTGATTGTACTCATATATACATGCGCAGACGGACAGACACATGAACACACGGTTGCATGGATGGATGTTTTGCCTTCTCATAACCAATCAA
>NW_023611558.1:0-86256 GCF_013339725.1 Rhipicephalus microplus | reverse complement strand
CACAACGTGCTTTTTATCTGTCATCTCCGATCTTGATTTTTCAACTTCCCGTTTATATTACATTGCCCCTGTGTGGTTGTTACGCCATAAAACAATAACCTTCCCTATGAAATCCTCTATATTTGTTGGTTTTGTTACGCCATAAAGTTTCGTACCAAATATATTTCTTTCAACAGCGTACACTATTCTTAGCTTTATTGTAATACATACTTTCATTTTTCTTCCTTCTCTCAAGACCTTACGCCAAAGACAAATTGCTTTGGCCGACTTCGCAATACACAGTGGTGGTGCTGACATCTTAAGCAATTTACTCCCGCTAACATCATATTACGTGTTATTTTCTTCAAGCTTAGGGCACCGTCTTCGAAGCTCAATTGCCGCGTATGTAAACATTGCGCCTTTTATGTGCATTCCGTGCCGTTAGGCTTTGCGACATAGTTTATAGCTCAACTTTATCCTGCTTCCCCTGCCATGCATCTAATGACACCTCGACGATGTTATTTCGCCGGCGATTACTGCTGCTACAAAAAAAAAGGTCTCCGTGTACAGTTTTGTAAGTGAGGACCGTCGATTAATGCAGCCGCTACCTCCATCATAATGACTTTATTATGGGGCCGGCATGGCCTGAATGAAGTCGTGTGGAGTGGTAGTCACTGCATGCTTCTACCTCGCGAGTGCGTGTATTCACTGCCTTCGGTGGTTGTGCCAGCGCCGAGTGCCCCAATTAGATCTGCACAGCGCAATGGATACCAGAGCAGAGTGTAGTTTGTACTGTGTAAATTACATAATGTGCCCTCCCACTTAAAGCTTCTCCCCTGTGTATTCGTTTATTGACAACTGCCCTGTTTCCACCATTCTGAACAACAGGTACTTCATCGAATGATGTGGTTCGTAAGCGTGTTGTGTTGTTTGGAATATAAAGACAGGCAATTTTGCTAGCCTTCTTGGAGGAAGTGACTTTTTGTGCCAACCAAAACTTACTGTTACGTGATGGGAGAAACCAGTGATGCTGAGCACTTATGCTGTAGTAGGCAACGTTGCGTACCATAATTGTGGCTCGCACAAAAGAATAATAAACTGCACGTGAATTAGCTATTAAGGAAAGTTCAGTGACTTGTGCGATACGTGAGGTGGGCACGCATGACCTGGACGCAAAAGCGAGGTCATGTGACGCTATTTCAACAGGCCAAAACACAGCGTGGCATTAAGACATCACGTCTTTTTTTTGGCTTGTGTACAGAAGATAATGCGGTGCAAAAAAAGCAAAAAGTGAAAAGGATTATTTTACATATCTCATGCGAGCGTACTCACCTGCATAAAAATACAAATAACAACTAAAATACAACGTGTGGCTGGTGAACTATCTTACATGCGAAGTATTTCTATGTCAATTAAAGGTACTTATATTTTTCTATCTATCTATCTATCTATCTATCTATCGATCTATCTATTGATCTATCTATCGATCTATCTATCGATCTATCTATCGATCTATTTATCGATCTATCTATCAATCTGTCTATCAATCTGTCTATCGATCTGTCTATCGATCTGTCTGTCTGTCTGTCGATCTGTCTGTCTGTCTGTCTGTCTGTCTGCCTCGCCACCTACTTATGCACCCTGTCGTGCTGGTCATAAAACATTTATTGTAGGTAACGTGAGACACAAACCTGCATACTCGGCCGTGGATATTGTGTATGATTCACAGGTTATTCACAATTTTTATCGACCCAAGAATGGCGATAAAAGACTTTCGAAAACTTGACACTGAGGTGAGAGTGCCGGCTGCTGCATCGTTGTATGTGAGAGCAAAATCACGGTGACAGAAGCAAGGAAACCCAAGGTTGGAGCCTTTATCGAACCTAGGTTTCATCGTACGTGGGCTTCAAGTACTCCGCAAAGAGCCACGCCAATGCTAATATTTGCTCATGGAAGATCCGGAATGCATCACATTGCTGTGACGACAATGGCTGCAGTCCTTGCTATCGGTTTTTCATGACAATTCACTAAGTGATAAGGGTTCTTGCTCGGGCGAGCTGGTAGATAATCTTATTGTTACGTTATTCATGCTGCTCGAAAGACGAACGTTTGGAACGAACACTGCGCTCGTGTCTGTCTAGTCCTTCACCCCAAATTCTGGCCTTTTAAGCAGTGCATAATAGCGTGACAATGAATTCAATAAGCTGTACGCATGAACTTCTATGGCTCACGACACTGTGGTCCACTGAAACTCAACTCAGAGGAATACGGTGAGAAGAGTGGCCTAATATGTTCACATAATCACACTTTGAGTTGCGGTTCTGTTGGATAAAACTGCCATCTGTCTCCAAACGTGAGTACACAATAAATTGCTGCACGGGCTCGGGCCTACTTTAAAAGCAGGGCTGTGCTTGCGTCGCTGAGATCGGGCCTAATGCTCGGAGCCTAGGGCCGCGCCCAGGGTTGCAGTGCTTGGCTTGTGTCGAGCTGTGCTTGCACTTTGCCCAGTTGTCAACAGAACACTAAAGTGAAACACTGACTTCGTTTAGACTGACGCTGGTAACTCGAATGTGCTTCATTTCACCAGAATAACTTCACTGGCAGAAAAAAAAAAATCGAAGACAGACTCATTCTAGAATTTCACACTGTAATCTCGTGAATTTCGAGCTGTATTCGTTGTATGCTAGGTGCACTGGCTTTTAAAATATTCTGAAACTTGGTATGCCAAGTGTGCGGGTCACTCGCAGGTCAAGTTGGTTCAGTTTTACCATTTGGGATCCACGTGTACGGGCCCCAGTAGACGCCGTAATAATAGTGACGACTTCTACTGCACGAATTCCAAGGTGGTATCAATGTCCGCACTTTCTTTTCTCGAATTTTCGCGCCTACCCAGACTCTTGTTATGGCAAGCGTGGTTAATTTGGAATTATAACGAAATTATCCACTGATACTAGAAAAAGTATTCTTCTTTATTGCGCTCCTTTAGGTTTGTTTGAAGATGTTGCGCTTACATGTATGTTTCACATTTAGGCTGAAATATTCTTTTTTTCAATACGGGGCAAGATATTTAGAATCTATGATGTACAAGTACCGACGTTCTTTTGCTTTTTGCATAAAGTGTACTTGTTGTCACATGAGCGAGGTATATGCAAACGGACAAGGTGCTTCCAATGATAACATCGGGTTATTCTGTGCTCTGTTGGCATTCTTTATTATTTTACTTTCCAATTGTTATTCTGGGATCACCGTAATTGAAGGAATAAAACAAATATATAAGTTCTCATCGCTACAGTTCTAAAGCTCGGAAACGTTCTAGCATATTTCAGCGCTACGCCAAAACTAAATGACTGCATGGAGTCTCCCCGCACGGAATTCTTACGAAGACATTTGTTTACATTCGTTTCCATGGCTCCCAGAGGATGTGTCACGCGAGGCCAACATTCAAGGAATATGCAGATGAAAGAACAATGAAGAAGGCATGAGGAAAAGTATATTTGCTTACTAAACATCTAGGTTGAAAAAGTGCAATTTTAAATTCTGTGCTTTGTGCTGTCTCTTTACCTCAAACAATAAGCATCCAAGAAGTAAGCGTTGAAAATATTAATCGCACTTTTATTACAAACTGGAAGAAACGCTGAATAAAGATCGTGATTTCTTTGTCCAGCTCGTGTCAGTTGGATGCTCCCGTAGTCCACTGACTACTTTCTGCCAGTACAAAATTGGTAGGAAGGCGTCCACCATGTATTATAGTAAAAATAAGAAAGGGAGCGCAGCGCGAGCTCTGCTGAAAATTGCAAGGACATTTCCTCAAAGAGGAGTTTGACACGATAGCAATAAAGCAGCTCGTTTCACCGAAATGCTAGCGTTGGCGAGGGCGTCGTTAGTAGAGAGCGAAAAATTATTCTGTGTGTGACTGACAAATCGAGAAAGGTGCAAATATAATGCATAATAGAAGTTTCAGAGTCCGAGTGAGGCTTGAATGCCGGGCGTTCGCGTGCCAAGCACGTGTTTTACCACACAGCCACGCCTCTACCTTGAAACACAGTCAAAATAGCTTCCTCCACTTGGAAACGCCGTGAAAATAACGTTTATACTTTACAAACGCACGCGTCTTGTATACTGGCTTCACAATATAACATGTAACGTCGCAGTATAATTGTGTGGTACGAGCGTACATTGCCGTCGGGCGTAAGAACGTATGATTATTATAACGACTTTGTTACCTAAAGTTAGGCACCCATCTCAGGAGGCCCACGCGACACGTTGCGTATTCTCGCAAGAACACGTAGTGGTTGCATGGCAAGTTAGAAACCATGAAGATCACTCTGAGGATGTGAAAGACTGGCCGTAATACTGCGACCTTGTGGCTGATTTTAATTGATGGAATGAAGAAAAGTTTAGTGTATGCATACTTTGCATTCGAGGACTCTGCCCGAATATGGTTTGCTAACCGTGAGCCGTCTATCTTCACCTACGAATTCAGGCAGAAGACAGAGGGTATCCACCGCAGTTTTTAAAAATAAAGAACTATTGGAGTAAGCTCATCTCAGTAGGTTTCTGATCCAAGCATAATCGAAGCGAGAAATATCCGCCTGCTCATGTGTGGCGTAATGGAGCCGTAGTTTGCTGGGCTGATGCGAAGCCCACCAGCTGCAGTAGCTTAGTTGGTCAGCGAAGCGACCCCTATAGATCGCGCACTTCAACAACGCTTCTCGGTGTACGACTACCTAATCTCTCTGGGATAATCATCATCTCCCACTTTGCCGTGTGATAATGGTTTCCTTTGAGAACTCGTTCACAGTGTCGTTTTTGAGGAACTCGCTCGACTTCAGGGAGTGTGATTGCAGCCACCGGTGACGAATATTGTCCACAAAGAGGGAGAGAGAAAAATAAATAAATGAAAGAGACAGAGTTTAACCTAGAAGAAATGGTTTGCTACCCTGTGCAGGGGTGCAGAAATAAGGGCCGAAAAGAGAATGGAGATAGAGAGATAAAAAATACATTAGAAAAAAAGTATATACATTCACACACATGCAGGGCGTTCCGAACACAGTCGTTTGGAGAGGCCAGCTGAGCTTTGAGCATAATCAACCACGTGATCGTACATGAAAAATGGTCTACACGTGGTTTGGCGTAAAGAGAGAAACAAGATGCATATAAGAGCTTCAGTGGCCCTTTTACCCCCCCAAAAAAATGTGAATGACAAAATTACAAAATATTAGAAAACTTTTCAGGCAACAGAAAGCGAGAATAAAAAAATAACATGCATGTGGTTCACGACAACAAATAATAAAATAAACCCTCTCAATAACACACTAAAATCTTTAAAACAGTTTAGCACGGGGATTATTAGTAACAAAGGAGTGTATAAGTGAGTGAAACTAAGTACCATTGATGAACACATTCAGCACATTCAATCCAACATGCCAGTTGTAGACAATATGCGCAGTATATGAATTCCTAATTGCGATTTATTTATCGCTTTTGGAGGGCAGTAAAATAGCGCTTCTAATGAATAGTTTTTTTTTTCGAGGACATGGTACAAGCCACGTCTCCGTATACCGAATAACGCAACTGGCAGTTCACCAGGCGGCACAGACATTTTCGTCAACGCTTCCGGAAACTACAGTGCTGACGCATGCGCAAGCACTACGACTACTCTCACAGCCCATATTCCTCCCTACATTTCACCCTCAAACGAACCGATGGGCCAGTTCCAGGGAACTCCGGCTTACACGAGTGCGTATGAGTCCATGAGCCCTCAAATGAATACGTTAAAGTCAAGCATATGGCGCACATCTGATAATCAGCGACTCTGCTTTCACTTTGGTGACGCGGGCCTTTCGTTTCTTACCTACTACCACTAAAGAATAGAACGGACAGGTATTCCACACCAATTCTCATCGTCCACGTAAGGGAGGGTGACCATGAGCAATAAAAAATACGTTTCAGTTTCGACGCAATGTCGAAGCAGTGGACGTGATAAAAAGATGTTGGACTGTTATACGAAGCAAGGTTAGAGGATTTTGGTATCATACCAAATGCACTGAACACGCCCAAATGTACGTTGAGCTGCAGCGTTTCTCTCGCGCACAGCAGCATTTCTATGTTCCTTCTGTATCTTTGCACGCATGCAAGCCCACCTTCTTTCAGCACTACAAGCATTCGGCTGAAGCTCTTCTGCAGGTTTTAGAACTCGAGGTGGCATCACAAAGGCTGAACGAAATGCAGCCTTTTCTCCAGAGTTCGTCGAGTCTTCCATTCTTTGACTTTCGTTAGTCAGACGTCAACAATGCAGGTGACGGTAGCGAAAACTACATTTCCAGTGCACTTCACTGAAACGTCCACATCAACTTTCCTCAGACATGCCAGGGTGGGCGTCGACGCCGGAAGCAGCTAGATGGTAAAAGTTGTTTGCTTCTTGCTTTATATAAGCTCTTACACACTACTCGGGATTAGCCATGTTACCAGCGATTGAAATAAAAGAGATTTTTAATTTTGGAGAAGAGCACTCATGTTCCTAGCTTCATAACCTCAAGCGAGACACACATGGTTTGTTCATTTTTCGAGAAGAATGAAGAATGTTTCTTTCAAGTCGATTGTCAGCAGGGCAGTGGTAAATGGTACACACACACACACACACAGACACACATACACATACACAGACACACACACACACAGACACGTATATCTCATTAGTATTGGGTCGAAAACACAAAAAATTGAGCCCTTAAGTATACGCTTCTTTCCCTTAATCCTTCACGAGAGTCCCTTACTGGCAGACGTGGCACCGTTAGGATGTATACGAGGGACTATTGGTCAACTGCCCGCTCGTAATAAGTTCACGGGCTACGTGGCGCCAAACAGGCTCATAAAGATTGTGCCACACTTGCATCCATGGTCACAGGTGGCGCTGACTGACACTCCCAAGTATAATTCACATATAAAAACTATGAAATCGCTGGGGGGATAGCCGCCGTGGTAGCGCAGTGGTAGAGCATCAAACGCGTTATTCGAAAGTCGGAAGTTCGCTTACTGCTCACGGCAAGTTATCTTTTCACCCAATTTTCTTTCTTCATATTTACAATACAATTGGTCTAATACCTACCCCTATACATTCATTGGCATTATTGTCTGTTAGATCTCAATAATGTGTCAAAAACGCGGAAAATCGAGCCCTTAAGTATACACTTCTTTCCCTTATTCATTAACGAGGGTCTCGTACTGGCAGACTTGGTGCCTCTAGGTAGTATACGGAGGACTATCGGTCAGCAGCCAGTTTGTAATAAGTTCACGTGCTACGTGACGCCAAACAGGCTCATAAAGAGTGTGCCGCACTCGCCGCCATGCCTACTAGTGGCGCTGACTGACACTCCCACGTTTAAATTGACACAGATACCCTATAAAGTGGCTGGGGGGATAGTTGTCGTGGTAGCTCAGTGGTACAGCATCGAACGCGTCATTCGAAGGTCGCAGGTTCGGATCCTGCCCACGGCAAGTTATCTTTCCACCCACTTTTATTTCTTCTCAGATACATTATAATTGGCCTAATAACTTCCGCTATACCTTCCTTGGCATTATTGTCTGTTAGATCTCATATATATATATATAATATATATATATATATATATATATATATATATATATATATATATATAAGCTCGAACTCGCCCAACGCAGCCTTCATAGGTCATGGCAACACCACAGCGATGGCCACGGCCTCTTACCTGCAACGCCTTTTTGTCCTGCAGGCTTTCGTGTCGCTCTGCGGCCCGCGGTCCGACGGCGCGCGCTTCGGTGCCTTTGGTGGCTTCCCGGAGGCGTCATGTTCCCCGGCATGGCTGAACGTTGACCGCTACCCGGACCCACCCCTTCGGCCTGTGCAATTACGACTGCCACAGTCGCCTTCTGCGCCCCCACGCGGAAAGTGCGTACCAATGCATTGACCGCCGCTACCGGACCAAGTGATTACAGGGATTGCTAATCTTCTGATAACATTCTCCTTGCCCCCGGACTACATGAGCTCGAACTCACCCAACGGAGCCTTCAATGGGCTTGGCAACACCACAGCTATGGCCACGGCATCTTACCTGCAACGCCTTTTTGTCCTGCAGGCTTTCGTGTCGCTCTGCGGCCCGCGGTCCGATGGCGCGCGCTTCGGTGCCTTTGGTGGCTTCCCGGAGGCGTCATGTTCCCCGGCATGGCTGAACGTTGACCACTACCCGGACCCACCCCTTCGGCCTGTGCAACTACGACTGCCACAGTCGCCTTCTGCGCCCCCGCGCGGAAAGTGCGTACCAATGCATTGACCGCCGCTACCGGACCAAGTGATTACAGGGATTTCTAATCTTCTGATAACATTCTCCTTGCCCCCGGACTACATGAGCTCGAACTCACCCAACGGAGCCTTCAATGGGCTTGGCAACGCCACATCTATGGCCACGGCATCTCACCTGCAACGCCTTTTTGTCCTGCAGGCTTTCGTGTCGCTCTGCGGCCCGTGGTCCGATGGCGCGCGCTTCGGTGCCTTTGGTGGCTTCCCGGAGGCGTCATGTTCCCCGGCATGGCTGAACGTTGACCACTACCCGGACCCAACCCTTCGGCCTGTGCAACTACGACTGCCACAGTCGCCTTCTGCGCCCCCGCGCGGAAAGTGCGTACCAATGCATTGACCGCCGCTACCGGACCAAGTGATTGCAGGGATTGCTAATCTTCGGATAACATCCTCCTTGCCCCCGGACTACATGAGCTCGAACTCACCCAACGGAGCCTTCAATGGGCTTGGCAACACCACAGCTATGGCCACGGCCTCTTACCTGCAACGCCTTTTTGTCCTGCAGGCTTTCGTGTCGCTCTGCGGCCAGCGGTCTGACGGCGCGCGCTTCGGTGCCTTTGGTGGCTTCCCGGAGGCGTCATGTTCCCCGGCATGGCTGAACGTTGACCACTACCCGGACCCACCCCTTCGGCCTGTGCAACTACGACTGCCACAGTCGCCTTCTGCGCCCCCGCGCGGAAAGTGCGTACCAATGCATTGACCGCCGCTACCGGACCAAGTGATTGCAGGAATTGCTAATCTTCGGATAACATCCTCCTTGCCCCCGGACTACATGAGCTCGAACTCACCCAACGGAGCCTTCAATGGGCTTGGCAACACCACAGCTATGGCCACGGCCTCTTACCTGCAACGCCTTTTTGTCCTGCAGGTAAATAATCGATACTCTCTGTATGCACGTCGTACTCGTTACGCGGCCCTCCTGGTGTTGCCAAGCCCACAGTGTTGTTTCGATGTCGTGCTTGATTGCGTGCATGTCATTAAGCAATTGCTAGCTTTGTCAGGTGACATTGAATTAAACCCTGGTGCTACCACTCGCTCTAACGTACTCGACTCTAGCGAATCGCTACAGTCGAGTGACGTAATGACTGCACTTAAAAACATCCAATCTGGTCAAGCTTCCATGCTACAAGAACTTAAGGCAATCCAGCAGAAACTGTCTCAAAACGATGATTCGATCAGGGAGATGAACAATAGACTAACTAAAATAGAAAAAAAAACTGTGAATCTGTATTGGGCATAAAAGGCAATTGGACAATATCAGTAAGCTTTCAGACCAAAATGCACAAGATGTCACTGCGATCATGACCAAACTGGATGACTTTAAAGACCGAGCGCGTCGATCAAACCTTGTTCTTTTTGGTTTAAAAGATCGCGAGCGTGAAACTTGGGCCGAATCGGAAGCCTCTGTGCTCCAATTTTGTAGCAAAGAATTAGAAATCAGTCTTGACGCAATGGATATAGAAAGGGCTCATCGTTTAAGTAAATATAATGTTAACAAAAACCGACCAGTCATCATTAAATTTGCACACTTTAAGGTTAGGAAGAACGTACTGTCGAGTGGGCGCAAGCTAAAAGGTTCGAACTATCGCATATCGGAGGACTATCCACCTAACACACTTAAAGCCAGAAAGCTTCTCGGTGAGTTTGGAAGGGCACAGCAGCAACCTTACAAACTCCGTCATGATAAGCTTATTATTGGCAACAAAACTTTCATTTACGATCATAAGACTAACAAAGTCGTTCTGCGCCCGTTAAACACATAGGCCCCAGCCGTACTATTCCAACCAGGAAATCATTCTCCTTTCTTTATACTAACATTAGAGGCATTATTCCGAAAGTTGATGGCTTACAAAATATAATTAGCTCTTCAGAGTCAAATTTGTTCGTAATAACCGAAACTTGGCTTAACCCTTCAATAGCAGACTCAGAGCTCCTACAATATTTCCCGGACTTCAACATTTTTCGACGTGACCGCACTAACAAAGGTGGATGTGGAGGGCTGATAGGCAGTCATAAAAGCCTTCAATGTAAAGAAATTTGTGTGTCCTCATGCTTAGAAATCACGTTCATTCTCTGCAATGCTTCTTATCCCCCCACGATAATTGGAGTTTGTGGCCGCCCTCCCGGCCTTGACCCCTTTTTGTACCGAATTTCCACGTGGCTATTCTTTCTGTAACCAAAACTTTCCGCCATTATCCGATACTTCTCTTCAGTGATTTTAATTTTCCAGCAATATTGTGGAATAATCTGGCAAGCACAGCCGCCAAACACGGTCCTGAAAGCGGTTCCGTCAACTCAAGCCTAACATTTGGACTAACGCAACTCGTCACTGAACCCACACGTCAAAATTCTGCCTCCTCCAACACTCTAGTTCTTATCCTCACTTGCGAGCCTGAGAAGGTTTTCAAGATGACATTCTCGCCTGGCTTAAGTGACCATTCAGTGATTCATGGTACCTACCTCTGCCAACTAACTAGCTCGTCTAAAATAACAACAACGATAACATTGTATAACAAAGGAAACTATTCCGCCCTAAACAATGAATTTGCAGAATTCGCTACTTGCCTGCTAGCCGATTTTTCGCAGCACTCTGTCGAGACTAATGGGTTGCTCTTCAAAAATAAAATCCATGACCTGTTCATAAAATACACGCCCACCATTACCGTCACCGAAAAAAAGACGTCACCATGGTTCACAGCTACACTAAAACGACTCAATAAAAAAAAGAAAATACTTTTTAGATCAGCAAAACGATCTAATAACATTTCTGCATGAAACAACTACCACGCTGCGGAAAAAGCATTCAGCACGCATGCTATTAAAGAAAAACGTTCTTTTTACTCACAGACTTTGCCGACCATGCTGACCAATAACCCGAAGAAATTTTGGAGCGTTATCAACCCTCGAAATTCCCAACCACTGGCACTGTTTGATAATCATAACCTTCCGATCCCCGACAATGAAGCCGCTGAACAACTTAATCATTTTTTCTCTTTCTTGTTCACTATCGAACCTAACGGCAACTTACCTTCATTTCATCCTCGCGATTACGACATGATGCCGGACATAACGTTTTCTCAACAGGGCATTGCTAAATTAATCAACTCAATAAAGCTTACATCTTCTTGTGGCGCCGATGGCATCAACGTTAAAATGTTAAAAAACACACAAACCATTGTCAGTGTGATATTATGCCATATTTTTCAGCAATCACTGTCTTCAGGAGTGGTGCCGGAAAACTGGAAAGTGGGTAAGATTGTTCCAGTTCCTACAAGGGCCCTCCATCCCAGCCTAGCAGCTATCGTCCCATCTCGCTCACTAGCATTTGCTCTAAACTAATGAAACATGTGATCTACTCTAACACCGTCAAGTTCTTAAACCGCCACAACTTGTTTCATCATAGTCAACATGGGTTTCGCTCAAGATTATCCTGCGACACACAACTTGCTTCATTCTACAATGACATCAGTTCTAGCGTTGACCTAAATATACCCACCGATGCCCTCTCTTTAGACTTTGAAAAAGCATTTGACAAAGTTCCGCATCAACAGCTACTCCTCAAGCTTTCTTGCTTAAACATTAATACATCGACGTTCAACTGGATTCTTAGTTTTCTGACTAATCGGCAACAATTTCTGTACGCTAACAACCATTCATCTAACCATCTTCCCGTAATCTCTGGCGTCCCACAGGGCACTGTACTCGGACCCCTACTTTTCTTAATTTATATAAATGATCTCCCAGCTAACATTTCATCAAATATTCGCCTGTTTGCAGATGATTGCGTCGTGTACCGTCCAATAAAAGACCCTACCGATATTGCTATACTTCAAAACGACCTTAACCTTATTGAATCCTGCTGAAACGACTGGCTAATGTATTTAAACGTAAATAAGACATCGCTAATATCATTTCACCGTAGGCAACATTATCAGCAAGCGACTTACACCATTTCGGGCTCTACAATCTTAATAGCAGAATCCTATAAATACCTCGGCAGAATCCTATGAATACTCCACATGAAGTCTACTTCAGGGGGCACCATGACTGCAACAGCGCATTCCCAGCACGTCACAATGTTTGTAATTATAAATCGATTGCTTGACATCACGGGTAAAACTGAGTTCTTTAGGGTAGGCAGTTCACCCTTTTCCACCGAAACCACTCCTAACTTCCAAGTCTAATAATTTCGGTGAAGTGCAGTGTCGTACAAGTAGGGTTACGTGTCCAAAAATATACTACGCTTTGTTCCTGATTCACCGGATCCTGATCCACGAGCATGAGCTTAGCCAGCGTGCAAAAATACCCAAATTCTATTGTCATTCATGATGTTTCTTCAAAGGACCGCTATTTTATTCAAGAGCAGATATCAACGCTCAATGTGAAGGTTAAAAACAGCACTCATCTAATACGGTAGCAGCTACATTGCGGATGATGTCCCTACACCTACAAACTTTTGTTGCCAAATGAAGCAAGTTCTAAAGCTCCTTCTCAGACCCCAGGCTAAACGCAGCAGGGTTTTTTGTTGACAGGGAAGCTTCTAACTGCAATAGAGTTTACGCTTGGCCTGAACACTGTACGCTACCTTGTCTTGTTGAGCGCTCCTAAACATTGACAATGAAATATATTTTATCTCTTCCTTTTAGAGTGATGGATAAAGATGCACAAGTAGTCGCTATTTCAGATATCTGACGAGTCCTGTTCATGCACACCAGGGCAAAATGCAGACAGTGAAAGCTGGAAGTGTGCTGCAAGTATTTTGGAGCAAGAAATGCTTTGTCAAAGATAAGCATGGAAAAATAGAGTAGCTTATCCAAAGTTGCACTTCTACTACAATGGTGATTTAGCTATCTGGATCACCATGGCTGAATAGATCACTTCAGCTTTAAAAAAATAAATCGGAAAAATTACACAACGAGACCTCCGTGCGGCAAAATTACTGACGATCGACCCCTTCAGCCCACCAGAAATACCATGAAGTTAAAAAAATGACGTCTCGCGTACCTTCTTTTATTCGAGGCTCCTAAATAGGTTAAAGACAATAATAAAGAATTATTGATGCCTGTAAACAAACCGCTGCGAAATTGATGTGACTGCGTGATGAATCAACTACTGTGTGATGCCTGACCTTAATATCGCCGAAATGCTCACCACAAAATTCCAATTTCTTTTCATTGATGAACCCAAAGATATGATGCCGAAAACTCGATTTCTTTATTATCAGCGTAAGGCGAAACTCATAATCACTGCAAAAAGAATTGAAAAGGCTATTCAGTCCGTTAAGATATCATCTGCAGCTGCGGCTAGACAGGGCGCGTGAGGCACAGAATTTGCTGATGCAGTGTGAAATGCATTATAATAGATAGCAATGGAGACTTTATGAAGCCACAATATGACGTAAAGCACGTCGGAGATTCGTGCAGCAACAGTTTTACGTCCTTGAACTTTATTAGGGCATCAACGTTTCACTGCATGCAAAGAAAACTTTCATAAAACACGATACTTTCTTTGTAACTACTCAATTTGATGCTCTACTTTGTGCACTTAGAGGGGCATACAATGTTCTACTAATCTGTCTCTGACGCACAAAGTTTCGATGTAATCAACCAATACGACTGAGTATGCATCTACCGACTAGTCATCACTTCAAAAGACCGCGCGCCAGCATAATCAAGCAAAAAATAGAGCCGTAGGTTTAGGGAAAGCTGAATGTTCAATTGGGCTGCCGGTAGTGTAGGGGAGGAGCTTGCGTACACAGCCAGCACAAAGGACGGGTGGTGGCGCGTGGTGAGGAAATGAGGATCAGCAGGAATCACGTGTCCCCGTCTAATAATCCAGTGCTTATCGGGTCGAATTAGCGGCGGGAGTGAAACGCGCTCCCTCCTCGTGCCACGCGGCCGGTGCGTCCTGCTCGATGTGTATCGTCCATACTGTCTCTGCAGCATTATGGGCGGAGTATGCACTCTGTTTTGGAAATGGCACATGCATGTGGTATTCACAGGAAAATGGATGTGCCTGTCATGTGCTTCGAGGGAAGGCTTGCTGCAGGCTGCCGGCTTATCAAAGGAGGTCGCTTCACTTAACAAGTCCCAGTCCTTTAGTTGTACTGATTCTCTATTTCCGCTTCAAATCATCAGCATGTTGGTACACTCTTTTTTAAAAAAATTGTGGATGACGTGGGAGTCTTGTATATTAGAAAGCACCTTCACAGTGGCAATATGAAAGGTAAGCTAAATAAGAAAAATAACTTCTCTTTTTGTGGTAAATGTGCACTTCACTTTACCAAAGCGGCCTAACTCCGAACAGCTGGATGTAAGCGAGACTGCTGCACATAGAATGCAGAAACTGAGTATTGAAAATCGCATTAACTTGTCCAGATGTCATTGCTTTGATGATTTCAGCTTAGATAATTCTTTATTAGCTAAAATGAATAATAACGTCTTTTAAAGTAATGAAACACTTGCACAGCAACTTTCAGAAAACATAACAACTGTATTCACTGCTGAGGATTCACGAGGCCGGAACCAAACTATAATCATATTGCACAGTGTAATGTATGACTCTGGGACAATTTCAACTATCTAGGCATCAGTAACGGGGGACTAAGGCCAAGTGTTGTTCTTGCATTCCGCCCTATTCGAGACGTGGAAGCCGGGGGCGGCAATAAAATGGCGTTTTGCAGGTCTCAAAACAGTATTGAAAATAAAGTTTCTGAAAAAAGGAGTTGTGTTCCAGTCGAAGACGCCACTGGCCTATGGGGGTCACTGGGCTCCACCAAGCACAGCCAATTTTCTCTCTTGATTTCTCATAATAAGCCAGGTCTTTCACTACTTTCTTTGGGAAAGACATTCTACGTCAGCGTGATGCTGATAACTTTTATAGGAAATCGTAAAGTCACAATCCTGTAGACAAAGTGCGAAATGCGCAATTCGACCAGATGGGTCACGCAGATCGACCTACCAGTAGCGAAAGTGATGGTTCGTCACGATGGTAAAGGGTGTCCGTACAGGTAGGACCGGAAGCGCTGCACTGTGAAGACTACGGTGAGCCACTTTCACTCTTTGGTGGTTGAGTTGAACTCGGATTTGCTTAGCGACGGGCTTGCGCACGCTAAATGTGATTCTTTTTTCGTATACAAGTGTTGAACCAAGAAAGCGCCTACGCTGGTACTGCTAGCGTCTGTGTGAAGTTCTGTGGGAGCTAGAAGATGAAAGTGCGGAATAATCAGATGGCACATAACAAGATGCTTCAAATGAGACAAACCGACGCACAATTGGAGTCCAGTAAAAGTGCACGCCTTTCTGAAGCATGCGTTTATTGGGCACTTCGCATGTGTTGTGTCGTAATGGCATAAAGTGGATGTACGTTGGGTCGTTCCTCTACATGTGATCTGGAATGCACTTGTTCGTCGTCAGCAACCTCATCGTCATTGTCAGGGGCAGATGTGGTGCACAGCGCCGATGCCAACTGACAAGCCTCGGCCTTAAGGACCTTCGCTCTTAGAATCGAATATAAATGTCTGCCTGCTATACTAGTGAGATCCGAAGCGATAGGCTCCATTCTGAACAAAGCACAAAGATTGCAAAAGAGACCCGCAACTTTTCCGCTACCAGTACAACTATACCCTAACCGCGAAAGCGCTTATATATGTATTTCAAGGCAGTGACCACCCACCGAGCGTCAAAGGCAGAGAGGAATATGGGGATCAACTCAGCCACTACTGATCCGGTTGACCCGTACCCAAGCAAATCGGATTAGACCGAATAACTAAAAGCCATAATCTGCCATCACCTCCGCGATTATCCCCCATGCGGTTAACATCATGACCCACCTCGACGCCTTTCCCGTCCCTGTGGACTTACCGCGCCATCCGATGCCAGTCGAATGGAATCCGGTTCTTCTGCCCCTCATTGTCAACTAGGACGTTTTGTCTAGCACCGACTGCCGCATTTCACGGCAAATATAAATGCCCCGACTCTACGAGTTCCGCTCGCGAAGAAAGGAAAACCTCGAAAAACCATCGTTGCGTGTACTTCATAGTACGTCTGCAATATCACCCTAATACCGGCTCTGATTCTGTGACACGCCCGCATGCGCGCCCTCCCACTTAAGCCCTCGCGTGCCACCGGAGAGAACACGTTTGCAGACAAAACTCATTTCCTACGTCCCCCGACGCGCCCATCCCTAAACAAGCAGCAAGTTAAAGCAACACTCGTAGTTTAAGAATCACAGCTTACTCTCTCTGCTTTTTTATCACACCACCCCTGCTATGCCCCTGTTCTCCAAAAAACTCTTCCCGATCATACCGCTCCCCCCGCTGCACCAATTCGGCCACACTCCCCTTGCACTTCTCTTTCAAATAACAACCATCAAAAGAGCATTCACGTTGCGGCATAACACGATGTGCTTCACTAGGCTCGTAGACAAGCAGCCTTTCTTTCATTTGTCTACCCTCCCCCCCCCCCGCTTCGCACTCGCCTTCATTGCCCCTCTTTTCTCACCTCACTCTATTTGTACCGTACGCGATATCATCCTTTAATTTATAGTTTGTTTTTCCCTTCGTCTTTTGTTCCCATCTGGATCCTGCTCATCCCTCTTTTCCCCATGTGCCACGCAGTCCCCTTCCGGCCTGTCGACTGCTCTAGTTCCCGCCTGACCCGATGCAGCCCGACTCGTTCTCCTCCCCTGCACAACCCCTCTGATCTAACGCTCCTTAACTTTGAATGGAGGGATGTCGGTGGCATGGAGGGGAAGCCGCAAGAAGTGAGACCAGAATAAAAGAAGAGGGGTGCGTGCTGTAGGGTAGTTCAACGTGGAGGAGCATGAAAACAGCTGGGGAGCATCACGTACCCTTTATGAACTGCTCGGGAGTGGCACATTGAAGGGAGCATCGTGTGCGTCGGCTTCCTATGGAGCATCCGCAAGACTTCTCGTGGGTGCATGGACACAGCACGGACCAGAAGAAAAGCCGGTGCGGAAAAACGTAACCAAAAGTATTACGTTAACAATTTCAAGTTTTTTTCTAACTCTAATCACGCTTAGCTGGTATGCAAAGGCTGCTAACAAATCTCGACTTCCCCCTGAGATGTCATGCCTGAAAGAAAAAAAAAACAGCCCAGATTGAAGTTCATAAAGTAACATGTGGTTTCTGTTGCCGCTTTGCTCCTGTTTTCATTACGACTACCCTTTCTCCAGCGAATGCCGAACACGCTAAACACTCTCAGTTCACGGTGCATCATTCTGGGTTTATTGATTTATTTTATTATTTCTGTTTATACTTGAGAAACTGTGGGACTTGCATGAGGTTTGATATTATCCCTTCGAATCAGTGTACATGTTATTCGACAGCCACACGGAAGCTTTAGTGGTGCTTCGAAGCCACCTTACAGATTTTATTATTCGTAGCAAAGGTGCTAACAAATAAAATATTCGTTTTTATTATAATATTGTCATCACCTTCTGAAGCGTACAGTATTACGCATGCTTGGAAGTCACATATCTGCGCCGCAGCAGTGGCCTAGTGAATTTGGCTGCTGAACCGCAAATGACGGGATTGAATCCCGGCGGCGGCGGCTGCATTTTCAATATAGGCGACGATGTGAAGCGTGGAAACTTGGGAAAGTTGGTAGGACATAACTGACTGCAAGAACAGCGCAACCTAGAAGTAGTTGCTTCGTAACTACGGAAGCGAAAAAACAAGGACAGAAAAAAGCGCTGACTTTCAACGAAGATTTACTATCGGAGTGGTGTACATATATAGGTGAAAAATGAGAAAATTGGGCATGCGTAGAAGGGGGCAGGAAAATTACTGCTATACAATGTCAGCAAAACTGTTGTCTCTTGTTGAATGGGCTGAAAACAAATACACATGTGGCTTAAAAAAGATCGAGATATATATACGCAATCTCTTTTTGCAACAACGCAACCGATGGGCAACTTACACATTTACCGGCAAACTTGTTTATTTGATAACCTTCAATTATCTCACGCGTGGCATGCGAGTTGTGCTTGCTTTGAAGCAAATTTTGAAGCAAATTAAAAATGAAGGAGGGCAATATCAGCCTCAAAACGCGTCTGTTCCCATGAAATGTGTCGCAGTTCCTTATCTGCATAACGTGTCGTATCGGCTGAAAAAAATCGGTAAACGCGCTCGTGACACTGTTGTGTTTTTCGCCCCAGAAAAGCTCACAAAGCTTTGTAAGCTGGTTAATAATCCAGCTGCCATTAGAGCAGGATGCCCTGTGAAACACAGAACGCGCTTTGTACCTTGTGTTATTGGTGTCGTATATCTCATTCCGCTTTCGTGCGGAATGGTATACATAGGGCAAACCGGAAGGTGCCTTAATGACCGTTTAAGAGAGCACAATAACAATGTGCACAACGTAGTTCAAGGACACCTTGGAATCCACTGCCGAGACTGCGGTTGCGCGCCAATTTTTTGAGCGCTGCGAGGTATTAAGCAAGCACCAATCGCAGGTCACGCGTGAGATAATTGAAAGTTATCAAATAAACCAGTTTGACGGCAAAGTTTTAAGTTGCCCATCGGTTGCGTTGTTGCAAAAAATTGCCCGCAGCTTCCCTCGGGGGAACACTGAGGAGGATGCGGACCATATAATTGGTTAACGGGGTGTTAAAGTGCGACTTACTTGGGTCGATGGCTAAATTGGTTAACGTGGTTAGGAAATGGGGTGTTAAATTGCGACCCTTTATGAACTGCTCGGGAGTGGCACATTGAAGGGAGCATCGTGTGCGTCGGCTTCCTATGGAGCATCCGCAAGACTTCTCGTGGGTGCATGGACACAGCACGGACCAGAAGAAAAGCCGGTGCGGAAAAACGTAACCAAAAGTATTACGTTAACAATTTCAAGTTTTTTTTCTAACTCTAATCACGCTTAGCTGGTATGCAAAGGCTGCTAACAAATCTCGACTTCCCCCTGAGATGTCATGCCTGAAAGAAAAAAAAAACAGCCCAGATTGAAGTTCATAAAGTAACATGTGGTTTCTGTTGCCGCTTTGCTCCTGTTTTCATTACGACTACCCTTTCTCCAGCGAATGCCGAACACGCTAAACACTCTCAGTTCACGGTGCATCATTCTGGGTTTATTGATTTATTTTATTATTTCTGTTTATACTTGAGAAACTGTGGGACTTGCATGAGGTTTGATATATCCCTTCGAATCAGTGTACATGTTATTCGACAGCCACACGGAAGCTTTAGTGGTGCTTCGAAGCCACCTTACAGATTTTATTATTCGTAGCAAAGGTGCTAACAAATAAAATATTCGTTTTTATTATAATATTGTCATCACCTTCTGAAGCGTACAGTATTACGCATGCTTGGAAGTCACATATCTGCGCCGCAGCAGTGGCCTAGTGAATTTGGCTGCTGAACCGCAAATGACGGGATTGAATCCCGGCGGCGGCGGCTGCATTTTCAATATAGGCGACGATGTGAAGCGTGGAAACTTGGGAAAGTTGGTAGGACATAACTGACTGCAAGAACAGCGCAACCTAGAAGTAGTTGCTTCGTAACTACGGAAGCGAAAAAACAAGGACAGAAAAAAGCGCTGACTTTCAACGAAGATTTACTATCGGAGTGGTGTACATATATAGGTGAAAAATGAGAAAATTGGGCATGCGTAGAAGGGGGCAGGAAAATTACTGCTATACAATGTCAGCAAAACTGTTGTCTCTTGTTGAATGGGCTGAAAACAAATACACATGTGGCTTAAAAAAAGATCGAGATATATATACGCAATCTCTTTTTGCAACAACGCAACCGATGGGCAACTTACACATTTACCGGCAAACTTGCTTATTTGATAAGCTTCAATTATCTCACGCGAGGCCTGCGAGTTTGCTTGCTTTGAAGCAAATTTTGAAGCAAATTAAAAATCAAGGAGGGCGATCTCAGCCTCAAAACGCGTCTGTTCCCATGAAATGTGTTGCAGTTCCTTATCTGTATAACGTGTGGCATCGGCTGAAAAAAACTGCTAAACGCGCTGGTGTCACTGTTGTGTTTTCTGGCCCAGAAAAACTTACAAAGCTTTGTAAGCTGGTGAATAATCCAGCTGCAATTTGAGGAAGATGCACTGTGACACACAGAACGCGCTTTGTACCTTGTGTTATTGGTGTCGTATATCTCATTCCGCTTTCGTGCGGAATGGTCTACATAGGGAAAACCGGAAGGTGCCTTAATGACCGTTTAAGAGAGCCCAATAACAATGTACACAACGTAGTTCAAGGACACCTCGGAATCCACTGCTGAGACTGCAGCTTCGTGCCAATTTTTTTGAGCGTTGTCAGGTATTGAGCATGCACAACTCGCAGGCCACGCGTGAGATAATTGAAACTCATCAAATAAACAAGTTTGACGGCAAATGTGTAAGCCCATCGGTTGCGTTGTTGCAAAAAGAGATTTCGTATCTCGATCTTTTTCAAGCTACATGTGTATTTGTTTTCAGCCCATTCAACAAGAGACAAGAGTTTTGCTGACATCGTATCGCAGTAATTTTTCCTGCACCCTTCTACGCATGCCCGATTTTCTCATTTATCGCCTATATATGTACACCACTCCGATGTTAAATCTTTGTTGAAACTCAGCGCTCTTTTCTGTTCTTGTTTTTTTCGCTTCCTTAGTTACGAAGTAACTACTTCTAGGTTGCGCTCTTCCTAATTCAGTTAAGCGACGATGCTGTAGGCCCGCGCGCTCAGATTTAGGTGCCCATTAAAGAGCCCAGGTGGTCAGAATTTGCGGAGCGCTCCACTACGGCGTCTCTCATAATCATATGGTGGTTTTCGAATCTTAAACCAAACATATCAATTATCATCAAGCCCTAACTTTGCGAAAAACTTCTTGTGGTTCCCAGAGCGTCATATATTTTTCTAATCACCATTCACACGCAATCACCCAAATCTTGTCTACCTTAAATCATCCACTACCCTTTAGGATAAAAGCCTTAGACTACTCATGAAACTCGAACATTAGCTGTCGTCAGCGTATTAGCTGACGTCAGCGTACCGTGGCATCGGCGCCAACACGAGTGCTGCAAAAGATCTTCATCAGGTGACGGCGTCACTACATGGTGTATCAAAACGCCGCAAATACCCAATTTCGTGACCTCATTATGACGTGAATTGGAGGCAGTGCAAAATCACGCAGGTGCGGAAATGTTTGAGTGCATTGCATAGACGAAGAAGAAAAAGAAGATTGTTTTTGCCCTTCAGGTGCCTTAGTATGTATGCCGTATGTATATATGCCATATGTATGCATACATATTTATATGCATGCGTAAGTATGCATGAATACATAAGCGATCCTGTGATTTTTCAGTTTACTCGACTGAACTACAAATCAATTAGGGAAATGAAAAAATTAATTGGCTGTGGCCTAACTCAGTTGGGACTACATATGCATATTAAGAGATATTGTTAATCTTATTGTTTAGCTTGGTTTTTCTGCATGGTTAAATCTTTTTTTTCTTTAGCTTCATAAATCTTATTTTTTTAGGCTTTACTGATTGCGCCCTTTAAGTAGGTTTACAATAAAGACTCGACGTTTGGTTTAAAATGTAAAGCATCAATTTTAAAAGTCTTAACCTTGTTACTTCTCCATTGCCACAAAGACGGCCCGATGGTCAATGAAGTAGCACCCAGCCATCTTAATGGCACTGACACAGTACTTTGGAGACAAGCTTTGTGTGGCTTGTCTAGACATCGAGCTATCCTCATCTTAATGTGCTCGGCTGGCTCTTTTTTACTTACTACATCTCTCGAAGTGTGCGACTCGTTCTTCCTAAGTCTCCTCCGCTCCTGTTTTCGCTAGCACGAGGAAGCCTGGCTTCTTGCTGACATCCTCACTTTGATATCTGCCGATGAATGTCACCCAGCCGCACCTTTCATACATAATAATTGGCGCCGGCTTCTCCTCTGTTGTCAAGCCAGATTGTACTCCGAGCAGTAACACTACCAGCAGCAGTGATTACTAAGCAATGACTAGCTCACTGCGTGGCCTCCAGCCACTGAAAAACGGCGAGAATGCGGCTAATGTAGCTCTAGGTACGAAATCATCTCTTCGTCTCCACAGCTTCATCCTTTTGTAATCCAACTAACAAACATTTACTCTTATGTTACCCAATGAGCTTCAAAAAACAAAAGACGGTAGTTTCACTATTTCATTGTAAAGTTCAATAGTTGATATATGAGTTGGAAGTTATAATAGGTCGTGGTACTACCGAAAGCAAGACAAAAGTGAGTAGAAAAAACAGAATACTACCATAGGGTGCAACTAGCCTTATTGCATACAACATTGAAGCACGTGCAGGCACAAATTGGTCAGCGGATGCGTGCAACAGTCTCTTTAAACTAAAACTGGATTGGAATGCCTGCGATATTAATTTCTAATTACAAAATTAGGCTCCTTGTCAGAGATCAAGTGAGAGACTGCTAACGCACTCGCCTGCTTTTTTAGGTTGGCAAGAGCTTGAAAAATTTTCATCTCCCCCCGCGTTGTGAAGCTAAGCAGAATTGAGTTTTTAGATGTGAAGCAGCTCTTTGAGTAGCCTGTGTAACGCTGTCTCTTCGCCCGCACCGCTCCCCTCGCCACAGGTATTGAAGCGGTGCCAAGTACCTCACACCATTCTAGCAGTGTGAAGTGACGTCTCTCTCCATCGCCGTCCGCGCGCACGTCGCGTGTCAGCTCTCTCTCACTTCACACTCTCCACCGTTCGCAACGCTCAAGCCCACTCCTCACATAGGCATAATCTCATCCACGTCACCTATCTCTATCTCGAGAATCTCGCGGCCCCAACAATGTGGACAACGCACCATAGAGTTTCCTAGTATACACTAGAGGGAACTCTGTCGCCAGTGTCTATGGGAGCAGCAACGCACGGCGCTTCAGCGAGCATGGGAATGATGGGTAGTACGCACATTTGTCTAGTTTTCGTACTTCTGGCCTGCTTCAGGCTCCATGTGTGTTCGTGTGGCTTGGAGCTGTTTTTTCACGAAAAAAATTAGCAAATGTTCAGCGATTGCACTTCACAACCTTATTCTTTTAGGCTTATCATTTTTAGTCGGGTCACGAAGTTGAAAAGGATTCGTTCTTTCCTTCAAAACCAAACCGTAACAAGCAACAAACGAAGCCACAAGTACGATTTGCCACCCGCAAGTGCGAAGACTAGGCTAATGTGTGTTTTGCGCATCATTCCCATGGTCGCTGAACGATCGCAGTGCCAGAGTGCCCTCTAGGTATTTTAGGAAACTCTACGCAGCACGCCACTGCTTGTCGTGTGATCGCGCTGACGGGCAGGACGCCGTCGTGGCATGCTTCCTGCTTGTGTGCGCGTACCTTTCCCGGCTGTCACCAGCGCTGTGAGGGCTATCGAAGGCGATCGCGTGTGCGAATGGCGACGCCAACAAAGAAAGGCGAGAGCCAAGGAAGCTGAACACAAGCGTCGGCAGTGAAAGACCAGCGACACCGACGATAGAGTGTACTAGAAGCTTTTGAGTGGCGCGAGCGGCTGCCTGGGAGCGGCCGTTTCGGCGTGGAATGATGCGGTGGCGCTGGCGTCGACCAATCTACCCGGGCGGATGGCTGGCAGGCGTTCCGCGTACGTGTTTGTATCTCTCTGCCGCGCCAAGTGTGAAGATGATCTCGCTCTTTTTTTTTCTTATTCACATACCTCCCCTTTTCCGCGCAAATAAACGTTATTTGACATTACTGTTATTGAAGTTGCTGCTGACCGCACTGCAGCCCGAAGCAGCATAATACATCGTACAATATAATGAGCGCGTTTTTTTTTAATTTTTAAAGTGTACATATTTTATACGAGAAACCAGCTGGCCGGTACACACCAGAAGCGCCCCCCCCCCCCCAAAAAAAAAGAAAAGGAATATGCTGCACAGAAAACGAAGAACTCTTGGTCGATTCCACGTAAAACACCAAAGCTGGACTCAAATAAAAGGCTCGTTGCTTGTGGCTGCGTGCGCCCACGACAAAAAAATAGGCTTTATTGATATTATTTGAAGAACAGCAGAGTTTTTCCAAGCCTCTTTTTGGTTTTGAAATATGGGAATAGATTCATTGTTGTAGGACCCACAGAAATGCAAATACGTAATACTGCAGAAGAATGTCTTAGGTGAAACATAGTAGTCGAAGGTTTTGAGAGTTTAAAAAACGCAACAATTCTGCAAAGCAAAGTCATAACTAATGATAATCTTAATTGATAATATGAAAATTTAAGGTTTACATATTTAAAAAACAATACATTTGGACTTAGGTAAATTGTAAAAAACGTAAAATATAGAGCCAGGATACAAAAGATAACATAAAACAAAGCAAACAAAATGACAGAGTTTAGGTTGTCTTTCCAAACTGCATTTAAATAAAAAAAAGATGTTATGGTCGAAACATCGTTTGAAGGGACACTGAAGTGTAACAATGAATTGGCTTAGAATGATGAATTATGCACCGAGATCTCTAATGCTGCTAAATTTACCATCACAGGTTTAATACAAAAAGATTCAAGATCAAAGATTTATTTTGAGATTTCGCGTCATTATTTGCACGTTCTCTCGCTTACAAGCCTCTTCTATGAAAAATTGTTTTTCTTCTTGGTGTATCGTCCAAAAATTAAGTGTGTAAGAAAATATGGACGAAAAATGACATCCTTTTTACGCCACTGTAGCATTTTATAGCCTACTCAATTTTAGGTGCTGCTGTGCGCTTCTTCGTTTCTCATCCCGCGACTTGTTCAAACAGGTGAAGTATACGGCTCGTTGAATGCAAAGTTCACGAGTGCTAGGATTCAGTGAGCACGCTACGTACGACACGCCGTCAAATCCAGGAAACTCGTGCAGCGCCCATGACTTTGATGGTAGGACAAGACCACGAAGGTCACCGAGAGTGACAACTGCGTCAGACGAGGGACTTGAGTTTGTCTCGTCAGCTTCGTCGCCATCTGAAGAAGTTGCACCGTTGGTATCCACAAGGAGCTGTGCAGGAGTGCTAATGCGTCGCCGTTTTCTGGTGTCATTCTCAGCCGGCACACACTGATGCCGCCGCTTTGTTTGGGTCCGCGGAGCCGGAGTTTTGAGCGTCAAATATGCAGGCAGGTTGGGCAAGATCGTCGGGACTGCATCAGGGGCAAGTGTCGGCGTTCCCCTAGAAATGCGGACTTGAACACCATTGATAACATGTACGTAGTCTCTCACAATGAAATGCGGTTCGAAATGTAACTCGCACACAGCACAATCGGCGTCAAGTGGCTTGTCAAGCCGATGGAGGTTCCGCTCCCAAAGAAGTCGTCGTTCTTCGTCTTTCGGGGCCTTAAAAAGCGATAACTTCCAACTTTGTAGCACACGCGGATATCCAGTTGTGCAACCTGGCGCCTAACAATGGTTTAGACGCTGCTTCTTTGTCATTTCGCGACTAAAACCGAGATGCCGGCCATGCCACCGAGCCAGCCGAGTAAACCAAGTGGGTAGATTGGGTGATGGCAGCGCCGCCGCTACTTTCGCCACAAGTTGGGGATGGAGAAAGCAAGGGGAAAGCGTTTTGGTCGCGCCACTCAAAAGTTCTAGTACACTCTACCGACGAGGTTCAAGTCAAGAACAACGATTGCGTTCGAGAATACAGACCGCGCGTGGGCAACACAGGCAAAACGCGAGCTAAGGAAGGCGAGCGCAAGCGCCTTCAACGCATCCCGGCTTCCGTGTCTCGGCGTTTGTGCAAACTTGTGCAAACGCTTCATCTAGTTTCGCTTCAAACCGCTCTTACAGCACCCGCGTCGACACCCATTTCAACCGGGTCAATGTCGTGCATACCGCTGCTCCTTCACATCCCATCAAGGTTCAGTTCCCTTCAGGGAAATGGTTCATATTTTTTTTTTCGTGATACGTGTGACATGGCATCTTCTGCAATGGTGCGCGAAGTGCCCACTCCCAGCCATTGTCTGCACTGCCGCTCAGTGCTCCCACAACCTAATGTTTACACAGCGGCCAGTCTGGCTGACGCAATACGGACATGGTCTTGACAGACAAATTTCATAAACTTCTGTGGTTGCGCCTTAACAAGGTGGGTGGTATTTATCAAGCGACCGTGGTATGCCTCACTTTACATGCCTTGCCTTGGCTCTGCCCGTTCACCGTAGCACACGTGAGTGCGAGTTTATTCGGTGCCACAAAAATGGAAGGTGCTCTGCGCTTTTCTGGAACCTTCTTGAGAGGTGGCGCACGTAAGGCACAAGGTGGCTGACCGTCGTCTCGTTTGATGACTTCACCAACAGCCTTCACTTCCTTTTTCAGACTTCATAATACGGACTTAATTAACACTTCAGAATATCCAGCTGAATTCCGGTGGTCAACTTGGCATTACATGCTGTCTTTCACAAGGTTCTCTCACCACTCAGCAAGAACAGCTCTCAAGCAGTGTTTTCAACCTCTTTTTTTTTTCAATGTTTTAGTGGGCCAAATTACATCCAAGGATCAATTTCTGGGAGTGAGTGTGGTTTTTGCAGCTAATTTTGCTACTGAAGCTAATGTTCGAATCCACAAATATAAAATCTTCCTCACTTGGTATCTCTGACGTGAACCTGAAAGCCTCATCATCTAATTGAAGCAACTTCAGGACTTTCTTTTTGCACTGTGTGTGCAGTAATTTTTTTTTTCGAAGTCTCGCGTAGTCCCGTGTTTCTCCTCATCCCTGTGTACTTTTACGCTGGTACCAAGACCTGTCATTCCTGATACCCACTAGCCTAACTTTCCACCATAACTTTCGCAAGTATCAATGTCATGATAGAGAGTAAATTATTTCATTCGCAACACACCCTCAGATGGTGTTTTGTGTTCTCACTCATTAGTAACAAATGGATCGGTGAACCTTTGCTACGCTTTACAGCTCGACGGGAAGAAAAAGAAAACTCAAGTTGAGCATTCAATTCGATATATACCATGAGTGTACGTGACGAGGTGGTCACCTAATTTCTATTTTTAGGTGCTCAGAACTGAAATTGTTTCTGGTATACTTTTTGTTACATGACGAGTTGCAGCAGCTGCACCCTAGTGGCGAGAAAAATGAGAAAACAGCGCTGCTTATGGACTTGACCACGCCAATTTTTCGCCGCTCCCTCTCTTTCTTTATTCATCCCCATGCTATACTATAGACTATACATCGCTGTACAATGCTTCGCCTACTCCCCTCCTCCTCACTTTCTCTTTGCCACTCACTGATATGTTATGTTATACAAGGCTATGCTATATGCCTCATTCCTCTATCTGTCTTCATTTCTTGGTCTTTAGTTCGTTTGTTTTATCGCTGTGTGTTTCTCTTTGTCAATTTTTGCCCTAGCCTACAGAAACACAATCATATAATGCTCTTTTTATGTAAGGCGAGGCACAGCTGTGCCAATCGGTTGCTAGGCAATTCGTAGTGGCGTCAGTCAGGCACCGTTCTCGGAGGATGATCTACGCAGAAGCAGAGCATTACCACAGATTCGCACTACTCGTACCATGCGTGAGGAATGTCGGTGGCTTGCTCCGATTCCTTGCTACAAGTGTCGAGGGTTGGTTTCTATTTGATGATGATGACCTTTATGTATGCCTCACACCAAACCTGTGAGATTGTCCAAGAAAGTAATAAGGTATAACGGGTAACACAAGAATTAAATATGTAATGAATATAAAGTGGTTCGAATGTACTGTTTTTATTAATTTAGACATTTTCGATCGGAAGGCTGCCCTGATCCGAACAAGTTTTTTTCAAGAGTGGAATCAGTCTCACTTTATTTATTCGTTTCTTTTTTTGCGTAAAGGATCCTGTAAGATTTTCTCTCTCATCTTTCTTTTTTGGGTGCGAGGCGTTTTTTTTGTGAACTTTGGGGACTTCGAGCGTATCTATCTATCTATCTCTCTATCTATTTATCTATCTGTCTATCTGTCTGTTTAGTCACTTACGTTTCAGTGCTTTCGTGGTCACCCCCTAATTTGGCATGAACCAAAATCAGCAAGGGAGGGTAAGATGGTTTGTAAAATAAGGTGCATTGGTAAAACCATGAATTATGTCACAGTGCCGTCGCATACGTCGTAAACACTTCTCTCCAGACAGTACCACATACACATGGGCGGGTATGTGCCGTGGTGTGGGTACGTGCCACAGGTGATTGACACTTAGTATCTACCCAGGAACGACGACAACGCAGATGGGCAATTTTAACGTGCGAGTGCTAACAGTGATTAACAGTGACACAGAAGCCATTGAAAGGCTTTTTCATGTTCTTTCTCAGTGAAATGATGAGCCTTTTCTTCAAAGTGCTTCCTTCACTGCGCCGCATGCAGAATTCCTAGTTTTCCGGAGTGTCTAATCCTGCCTTAAAACACACTTAATTTTGGTGAAATGCCAATAGGGGTTGCATTGCCGCCTACCCAATTTCATAAACATTACTTATGCACTCCTTTGATACAGCCGGCATGTCAGGTTTACGTCATATTGTGGTTAGTTGGCATGCGCTGAAGTTGATTTATGTAGCAGGGTCCAGGGCAACCATCCTCGGGAGCATGAGCGCTTCATATAAGCTTCTGGTGTTGCTATTATGCATGCTTCAGTTGGCATCGTTGCGCAAGTGCGAACAACTGGTTATATAAACAATTGCAACTTTTCAGCATATGTCTGCGTGTGCAACACTTGTACATACAATGAGCATCAATTCATGACGTATCGCTCAATGAAAAAATTGCAACACGGTCACCTTCCCTCCGCATGCTCCGCATAACGTCGATTCCCAGGTACGTGGGATCTGCCAATGTTTTAAATTTTTTTGTATAAATATGTGCACACCAGTGAATGTGTGAGTGCCTGTCATCCCAAAACCACGAATGCCTGCTCTAAACAATGTGCCCTTTGGGAAGCAAAGGATGATGCGTGGCTCCTGCAATTTCAAATCATGTTTTACTATGTTGTTACCTCATCTTTCTTTCATCTTTTGGAACAAAGTCGGGACTGCACACGCAGCGTGCCTTCTCGGTTGTGTATAGCCGTCAAAACATAAAATGGCTGAACAGACGATGAAACAACCGCATCCGGTGGTTGATGGCAGGCGAGGAATGCGTGTCCCGGGATCTTTTCTTTCACGTGACCAATGTTGGAATGTTCGCCTGCCTCCATTGGCCACGTGATTGATGTTTACGTGAAAGACCCCCGGGCTGTATGCGCCCTTGTTACTTTCCCGTACGCACGCCCCGTTCCACGCGCTCGTTTCAGTTAGGCTAGCGTCACGTCTTCATCACCTTCCAGGTGGCGTTCCTCACGCCAGAATGACAGAAAAGAGCTGGCACGTTGCGGAATTTTAGTTGTATAGAAGTAGTGTCCTCGAGGAGCATGCTTTATAAAACAGACATCAACCCGCGGTTTCGAAACGCCTGCGTTCCCTTAACTGCACGTGTTCGTTCACAAGCACATCTCTTTCCGCTCCGGAACAACTCCACAAGTGTCTCGTTACTAGGTAAGCTTGTGTTCTATTTCTTTATTTATTTTCTGTTTCTTCAAAAGTCACCAGTGGTAATATGATGTGTTAAAACTGAGATGGTTGCTACGTTCAGCGTACTTTTTTTACTTCGACAAACGAAACAGCACTGTTTACGTGCACCGATCTATCGGAGACATCTTTTTGATAGCTTTAATAAGAATACTCTCCCCCAGTGCCCATCAGCTTTCCTAGTCGTGTCGCCATAATCGAATACAAGTTCGCTGTGTTTTAAGGCAGCATTAGACACTCCGGAAAACTAGGGATTCTGCATGGGGCACAGTGCAGGAAGCACTTTGAAGAAAAGGCTCACCATTTCATTGAGAAAGGACATGAAAAAGCCTTTCAATGGCTTCTGTGTCACTGTGGAATAATTGGGATTGAACGGGCCGATCGAGCAGCCCGTTCTGCCCAAACTGAAAGCGATCAAATATCGATTCCGCTCTCCAGAAGTGACGCTGCACGGAAATTCCGCATGCTTGCTCCCAAGCGCACCACGTCCAAATACAACGTGTCACATTTTCGCCCACACGCGATTATGTACCTTAGACACAACTCTCAGTGTTCGAATTCCACCAGAACTTTGCCGACGAGATGCTACTATGCTGTGCAAATTATGGTTGGGCGTCGCAGTTACCAATGCGTACACGTACCGCATAAGAATGGCCGAGACTGCTGTATGTGACTACTGCGGCAGTGACGAAACAACTTGGCACATTCTGTGTGAATGCCCACAATACTGCTTGCAGAGACAGTCACTCTGCAATGCACTAGACGAACTAGACAACCAGACTCTTTCGGAAAAAAAGAATTTTGTGCTACCGACAGGACTCAATGTCGCAAAAGAAGGCTGATTCATTGATTGATATCTGTGGTTTAACGTGCCAAAACCACCATATGATTATGAGAGATGCCGTAGTCGAGGCCTCCGGAAATTTCGACCACCTGGGGTTCAAAAGAAGGCTGTGGAGGCGCTCCTGCGCTTCTTGCGTTCATCCTGCCTCTCCAAACGATTGTGATCGGAACGCCCTGCAAGTGTGTGCATGTGAAGTTTTTGCTAATTTTTTTGTATTTATCTCTATCATCTTTCCAACTCGTATTTCCCCAGCCCTGTACAGGGTAGCAAGTCAGTTCTTCTAGGCTAACCTCTCTGTCACTTCATTTTTTTTTATTTCTCTCCCTCTTGACGGGAAGCAGAAACGTAAACATAATAAGCTGGAAATGGTGGACAGCAAACTGCGTGATTGTGTTTTATGTATTGCACTTTTCAAAGTCATTTGAACCCGCACAATAAACAAGGCCCAGAAACAATGATTCTTTAAGACGTTGGCTTGTCAGCTGAAATATTGTGTCATGAAGCATTTCCTTGAAGTAGTAGCGTAAGTTTTGTCTAAATTTTAGAGCGAACGCTGTTATGAGATCACAAGTCAAATCACGCACAGTTGTCCGCCACCGCCGCTCGTGTCCGTAACCACGTCGCCTGAAATTAGAAACGCCAGGCCTGCGCGGTAGGCGCCGCACAGTCACAGCGAAAGCTAGAAAAGCGGCCTTTCAGAGCCTTTTCTAAACAGTCATTAGGTAACTACTGCCAGCAGACTTGCTTGGTACCCACTAGGGCATTAATAATAAACTTTTTAAAGGTAGGCCGGCATTCGCTAAGCTATTTTTTGTCATTTTTCTGAGAAGCGTCGTACCCACTAAACACTCGCAAGTAAATTCGTGCCAACTGTCCATGCAGTGGCTGACAACAATGAGGAATTACGGCTGAAATGAGTAGGCGCCAGTGTTAATGGGGAAACAAGAACAAGCTTCTGTAATGGGTTCGAGCAATGGATGGGCCACTTGTTCCGCTATTCGCACTGTGCGACGACAGGTTGTTCTTCGCTGTTGTAAAACGCTTTATGAGTCGTATTAACGTGATTGCTTTTCCGACATCAAGCCTGCCTAAGGCAAGTTTGACAACAAGTCACAAGCACCAGTGTAGCTCAGTGGTAGAATACTGGCTGGCACCCAGTGGGTTCGAGCTCCACTGTGCCATTGGTGCTAGGTGATGCCTGCCTAAAGCAAGTTTGGCAAGATGTTACAAGCACCGGCGTAACTCAGTGGTAGAATATTGGGCTGGCACCCAGTGGGCCCGGGTTCAAGCTCCACTGTGTCATTGATGCAAGGTTTTTTTTTTTCTAATTTCGCGTGATGTGGTTATGAACACCAGCGACGGCGGCGGCGGACAACATGCAACCGCGCGTGACCAGAAAAGTGATCTCGTAACAGCTTTTGCTGTAAAAAAACCTAGCACCAAAGCCGAAGTGGGGCTCGAAACCCGGGTCTGCCGGGTGCCAGCCCAGTATTCTACCACAGAGCTACACTGGTGCATGTGACGTGTTGGCAAAGTTGCCTGAGGCAGGCTTGATGTCGAGAAAGCAATCGCGTTATTACGGCATATAAAGCATTTTAAAACAGCGAAAGAACAGCCAGTTGTCGCACAATGCGAATAGTGTAACAAGTGGGCCGTCCACTGCTCCAAATCATCACAATAGCTTGTTCTGGTTCTCCTAATAACTATGGCGCAAAGCCACTTCTGCCACAATTCCTCATCGTCGTCAGCCACTGCCCGGACTATTGGCACGGAGTTTCTCGCAAGTGTTTAGCGAAAAGCACGCTTCTCAGAAGAATGACGAAAAACAGCAGAGCGAATGCCAGCCTACTACCTCGAAAAATTTATAACTAATGATGTAGTGGGCATCAAGACAGGGTGCTTGTAGTAGTTATCCAATGATTGTTTTGAAAAGTCTCTGAAAGGCCACTTTTGAAGCTTTCGCTGTGACTGCGCTGCACCTTCCGCGCAGGCCTGGCTTTTTTTTTGTTTTGTTGCTTTTATGTTTGTGGTCTTAGTTTTTTTTATCTTTACAAAATATTTATGAAGATCACGCGCATCCACCGAGTGAATGGTGATGAGTGAGGTGAAGCTTCGGAGAATCTTATCAGCACACTGTTAATCGTCCGTCCGCTGTCTGTCTGTTTGTCTGTCTGTCTGTCTGTCTGTCCATCCATCCGCCTGTGTGTGAGTCTGTCTGTCTGTCCATGTTTCAGTCCATCCAACGGTCCGTCCGTATGCCCATCCATCCGTCCATCTGTCTGTCTGTCTGTCTGTCTCTCTGTCTCTCTGTCTGTCTGTCTGTCTGTCTGTCTGTCTGTCTGTCTGTCTGTCTGTCTGTCTGTCTGTCTGTCTGTCTGTCTGTCTGCCTGGATGTCTGTCTGGATGTCTGTCTGGCTGTCTGTCTGTATGTCTGTCTGTCGGTCTGTCCATCTATCCGTCCGTGTGTTCATCTAGTCAACACTCTAAGCACCGCCATCTCGCGTCTTTTCGTCATTTTGACGCAAGATAAACGCAGTATTCAAACTACGCGCGCTAGTTCGTGCGCCCCCCAAGAGAGCAGCGGCCCGATGATAAGACAAGAAAAGGCCGTGACGGAGTGCGCCTCCTCGGCACGGGATTTTGACGAAAAAGAAGTAGTGCACCGCTCGGGGGCATCTCGCAGATTGATTCCTTTTGCTGATCGCCTGTTAGAAACGCTGCTACATTTTTCTTTACTTTGAGGGCACAAATTAGCCCCAATTAACAGTTATTGTTACACCATTTGAATTGCGCGTAACAATTCTGGTGGAGGTGCTGGGTAATAATCCCAAACCCAGTTGAACTTCGAGGAAGCAGCCCGGAACCACGACCAGTCGAACCAACTGAGCTCACGCCAGTTCATCAGCTCTCCAGCCATCGTCTACGGTGTGAGCCGCCAGAATTTCGCCTGCCACCAGAGCCTAGAGTGTCTCCAGCTGTCTCTGGTGAGAGTATCTAAATGTCTCCAACCATCACCGCACACGTCGTTTCGTCTCCAGTCGCTGCCACGCACGTCGTTGTTGATGAGCCACGGACGCCCGACCCTTTTCATGGTGATTCTCATGAAGACGCCGAGGATTGGCTGGAGGGCTTTGAGTGCGTCGCCAACTGCAACGAATGGACCGAAGAACAAAAGCTCCACCGCGTTTATTTCGCGTTGCAGGACAGCGCAGGAACGTGGTTCGAAAATCATGAAGGTGCCAGTCGGTCATGGGATGACATCTGACGGGAGTTACTGGCCACATACCCGATCACAAACCGCAAGTAAAGAGCTGAAGCTGCCATGCAAGCAAGAAACTAGCACAACAATGAAAGCGTCGCAATGTATGTGCAGACATGTGCCGGTTAATTCACCGGTCTGATCAAAATATGAGCGAGGACAAGAAACTGCGGCACCTCATGCGTGGGGTGAAGCAGGAGATTTTTGCTGGTTTGCTCCGATGCCACCTGCGGAATGTCGCCGAATTTCACACCGAGTGGACAGCGATTGAAAGGACTCTGCAACAGCGAGCGAGGTACTACAATCGAAATGTTAACGTCGCAGCTGTAGACGCAGTGTCAGCAGTCTTCGGAAATGGCATGGACGTATTACGAGAGCTCATTCTATTGGTGGTTCGAGAAGAGCTCCAGAAGCTAAACGGCAACCCGTCAACGGTCTCGTATTAGCGAAAGTTATTCGGGAGTAATTGAGACAGGCAGTCCCTGAGCAGCAGCCACAAGCACAGCCTGTTCAAGCATCCGTTCCGACGCATCCCGCAATCTCGTACGCCGAGGTGCTGAGAGGCGCCCCTGTATCTCCTTTCGTCGCCCCTGGACCTTATATCACCGCTGCAAGCCCGCATCTGCCGAAACCTCGATTCACGCCGTCCCCAGCCGAGACGAGGATCCGAAAAACTGATATATGGCGCACTCCTGATCGAATTTCGCTTTGTTATTACTGCGGCGAAGCTGGCCATCTTTACCCCATGTGTGAATATAACCGAGCTGGACTTCGGGGTATTCCCGTAAAGACTGCTTGTCCAAGGAATGGGGAACGACTTTTTGAAATCGAGGAGTACCTGTCAACGCATCAAGGTGCTCACTCCTTGCAGCTGCATCAGTCTCGGTCGACAGCGCCACTCAGGTATCAGTCACCAAGTCCGCGCCCATCTTTGAACTCTCCGAGGCGACTTCCTCAAAGCCCGCTTCGGGAAAACTAGAATCGGTGACCCGGGGAGGAAAGGCCGCTGCCAACGCAAGAAAACAACCTCCATGCCGATTTCAAGATGTGATGATTGACACCAGACTACGTGCGGAAACGGTAACGTGACTTCTCATTTGTCGGTACTGATAGACGGCTACGAAGCGATTGCTTTGGTAGACACATTCGCAGACTAATACATCATGAGCACGCGACTTGCCAGAACACTGGAAAAAGTGCTGACCCCTTGAATAGGAGCGCAAGTACGAACCGCCGGGGGTCACCTTATACATCCGACAGGCATGTGTACCTCTAGAGTCGGAATACGCGGCTTCGCCTACGTCGCCAGCTTCATTGGCCTGTCGGAGTGTTCAAGAGATGCAATAGTCGGAATGGACTTTTTGCAGGCCAGTGGTACAGGGATAAACTTGCAGAAAACTTGCGTCTCGTTCTCGGCGAAACACGCCATCGCGACTTTCGAGAGTGAAAAACAATTCGATGCTCTCCAGATTGCAGGTGATTATGTAACAGTACCTTTAAGATCCATCATTGTTGTCATCGTAAAAATTCAATGTGTACAACGACTATGAAGGAATGGCAGAAGGCAATATTCGGCTATCACTCGAGAAAGGTATCTGTGCAGCTAGAGGTATTGTACGACTGCGTGGTGGGTGTAGGAGTGTTTTCCTGACCAATCGCCGAAACGAGGTGCAACATCTTGCGAAGGGAACTGTTGTTGGTCACGTGTACGATGACGTTCCGATTATGGATTTCAATTTTTCCGAGACTGCACCACTACAACCTGAGGGTATGGATTCCATACTCGAATCTTTCGACATCGAAACAGCCCTATCACCGAACCATAAACTAGAAATCGAGAGCCTTACACGGAAGTGCGCCTTACGACGACGTGTTTTACCACGTCATCGAAAGTGCCAAGAACATCCATCACCAAAAACCGCATCATAATCGATCAATCTGTTTGACCTATCTGCCAGCACCCGTACCCAGTGTCACCAAAAGAGAGAGAAGTCATCAGAGGCAAAGTTGAAGAACTGCTTAGAGAAGACGTAATTCAACCATACGCCAGCCCATGGGCCTCACCTCTTGTGCTGCTAAAGAAAAAGGACCAGACCATGCGCTTCTGCGTTGACTACCGCAAATTAAACGCTGTCACAACGCCGAATGTCTATCCCCTTCAAAGGGTCGATGACACCCTTGACAGACTACGAGACGCGAAATTCTTTTCCTCTCTAGACATCAAGAGCGGATACTGGTAGATAGAGGTGGACGAACTAAATCGCGAGAAAACTGCTTTCGTCACCCGAGATGGGTTATACGAGTTCAAGGTACTCCCATTTCGCCTGTGGTCCGCACCCGCCACATTTCAGCGGATGATGGACACTGTGCTGTCCGGGTTAAAATGGCAGTCCTGCCTTGTTTATCTCCATGGCGTCATGATCTTTTCGGCCACCTTTGATCAGCATGTGAAACGACTACGGACTGTGCTCGAAGCGATTAGTTCAGCAGGGCTGACGATAAAACCCGAAAAGTGCCATTTTGGTTTTCATGAACTGCTTTTCATCGGTTATGTGGTTAGCTCTGAAGACATTCGACCTGACCTCGAAAAGACAGCAGCTGTAGAAAAGTTTCCTAGACCGACGAATAAAAGGGCTGTGAGACGATTCTTGAGACTTTGTGCCTCTTACAGAAGATTCATCGAAGATTTTTGAAAGATCGCGGAACCACTAACGCAACTGACCAAAAAAGACACGCCTTTCACATGGACAAGCGAGCACTAAGACGCGTTTTATGAGCTACTACAGCGACTCCTAAACCACCCCATTTTTGCACATTTTCAACGAAGAAGCCGAAACAATGATTCACACTGACACAAGCAATAGGCGACTAGGCGCCATCTTCGTGCAGCTACAAAACGGAGAAGAACGAGTGGTCACATATGCTAGTCACACTATTTCAAAAGCGGAAATAAATTATTCAGTGACAGAAAAAGAATGTCTGGTGGTACTATGGGCCATACAGAAATTCCGACCGTACTTATATGGTAGACCATTTCAAGCAGTGAGCAACCATCACTCGCTGTGCTGGCTCACAGGCCTGAAGGATCCTTCTGGGCGACTTGCTAAATGGAGCCTCAGGTTGCAAGAATACGACATAACAGTCGTATACAAGTCGTGTCGCAAGCACAGCGATGCTGATTGCCTGTCACGGGCACCAGTTGAATCTGCACCTGTGGAAGATGGAGACGAATTTCCGTTTCGTGGAGCCGTCAGCACCGCAGACATGACTGAATATCAACGATCTGACGCGGAGTTGCTTCAACTGATGAAGCATGTGTAAGGGCAACCTGTGCGTGTTCCTCAAGTTATCGTCCGGGGATTGTCCTCGTACCTGATGAGAAACAACGTTTTATACAAAAGAAACTTCGAGCACAGCAGGGAAAAATTCCTACTCGTCGTCCCTTCGGCCCTGCGACCTGAAATCCAGGAAGCCTGCCATGATGACCCAGAAGCAGGACACCTCGGAGTGAGTAGAACATTGGCTTGCATCCGCACCAAGCACTACTGGCCAAAGTTACTGGATGCTGTACAGCATTATGTGAGGACATGTACAGATTGCCAGAGACGCAAAATGCCTCCATTTAAACCTGCAAGATTTCTTCATTCAATAGAACCCCATAAATCAACGTTTGAACAAGTAGAAATGGATCTACTTGGTCCATTCGCTATGTCATCAATGAGCAACCGACGGATAGTAGTGGCGACAGACTACTTAACCTGGTATGCCAAGACAGCCTCTCTCACCAAGGGCACGGCTATAGAAGTCGCTGAATTTTTTGTCGCTAACATTCTACTACAACATGGTGCCCCAAAGGTGGTTATCACGAATCGAGAAACTGCATTCACAGCTGAGATGAGCTAGTCCATTATGAAACTTATCCACACATGACATAGGAAAACAACTGCTTACCACTCCCAAACGAATGGGCTAACCGAGAGACAACAGAACTCTAACCAATATGCTGTCCATTTATGTTGACTTGGAGCGCCATACGTGGGACAAGATACTGCCGTATGTCACTTTCACTTATAATACTGCTGTGCAGGATACTACTAAAGTGAGGCCATTCTAGCTAGTCTACGGTCGAGTAGTTACCACACCACTAGATGCAATGCTGCCTGTAAGCGACAATACAGAGCACAAGCCTGACATCAGCGAGTTAATTCAGCGAGCCGAAGAAGCACGGCAGTTGGCGCGACATCACATAAAACAACAAGGCGTGGATGCAAACCGTTACAAGCTTCGGTGGAGAGAAGTCGACCACGTACCAGGCCACCGAGTTTGGATTTGGACTCCCGTGCAGACGCCTGGCCTCTCTGAAAAGCTTCTGCACCGCTATTTCGGCCCTTACCGAGTCCTTCGTCGCGTCAGCTTCTTGAACTACGAGGTGTCAATGGAAGGACAAGTGAGCTCATCGAGATGCCGATGGAACACAGAAATTGTGCATGTAGTCAGAATGAAGCCATACTATGACAGGCAATGAACATCGAACTATACACACCCGATCATAAGGAATACCTATTTCTCCAACGGAAAACACGCATTCAGACCATTGCAGCAACGCTGCTTTTACGCATCGGGACGATTCGTTCTTGGAGGACGGATAATGACGCAAGAGAAACGAAGTATTTGAACTACGCGCGCTCATTCGTGCGCCCACCAAGAGACCAGGGGCGCGATAATGAGACAAGAAAAGGCCGTGACGGCGCACACCTCCTCCGCACGGGATTTTGACGAAAAGGAAGTGGTGCACCGCTAGAGGGCTTCTCGCAGATTGATTCCTTTTACTGATTGCCAGTTAGAAGCGCTGCTACATTTCCTTTAGTTTTCGGGCACAATTTAGCCCAAATAAACAGGTATTTTTACACCATTTGGATTGTGCGTAACAATATGTTCATCATACACAAGTGCCGGCACCTAGTGCTCACCCCGAAATCTACATACATCAAGGACTCACGATCCACAGCTTGAGTGCTTCGCCCTCGAAAATAATCACTCAATCTCGAATGACGTGAAAAGGGGTTATATGCAAAACACACCACAAATATGGCTATAACCAAAAAAGCTTACTTTGAAAGAAATTTCAGAAATCCAACAAATATTCTAGCAATATTCAATGTCTAGCAGAGTTCACTATTTAGCAGGGATTCCCTATCCATAAGAAAGAGAGAAATGAACTTTATTTGAACCAGGCTCTTAGTGCCTCAGCCCTAAGAAGGGTGGCTTCCTCAGCCCAGGTAGCCACGCCTCGTGGCCACCGCCCAAACCCTGTTCTCTAATCGTTGCTGGTAAGCAGGGTTTTGCGTCTTTTTGCTCAGAAGTACCATTGTATACTTTCCAAACACACAAAGACCTATCCCACGTTCACGATTAAGCTCTAATGTTCTCGTCATGAAACGTTTTACTTACATATAACCATTGTAAGTTTTAAGCACATTGTACAGCTTTTAGACATTCTCTATTAGGATGTCTAAAAGTTTTTATCACGAATATTTAGGGGCTAACCTCCTTAAAGCGGCACCCGTTCATCCCTCGTCGTAGTGCGTAACCAGCCTTACGTTTTGACCTGCAAGCTGGTGCCGGTGGGAGATTTCTCCAGTGCGTTGTTGAACAATGAAACATTCGCAGCGTGCGCGTTAACTAAAACCCGAATTTTCCTGCCTCACATTTCCCATTTGCAGCCATTGGCATGTACATTGAGCACTATCTCACAATAAAGGGTTGCTACGTTATACTCGCTGGGCGTTACCTCCTTGGTTTTAGAAAGGTTTAGAGCGCGTTGAGCCGCAGTGCCATGAATACAGTGAACTAGTGTATACCAAGAACTCGAAGTGGTTAAAGGAAGGAAGTGGACACGAAGCGCAAGCCATAAGTAAGTCTGCGTGTGCAACGTTTCGTTTAGTTCTTGGAATGTCCACTGGATGGCGGTGCTTCTATATGCAGAATATATGATGAAAAGATGCGAGATGGCGGTACTTGGAGTGTTGACTTGGTGTACGAAGAGACACATATACAGATGCATGGACGGACGCACGGATGGCTGCATGGACGGATGGAGGCATGAACGGACGAAGGGGCGGATGCATGGATGAATGCACGAACAGACGCACGCATGGACGGTAACATAGACGGACGCATGAATGAACGGAAGCAAGAATGATTGGACGGACGGATGCTTCGCCCAACTCTCCATCATTCACCCCGTGAATATGCTGCTATTCTTTAATGCGTATAGCAACTTACAAACACATCAGGATGCTTTTTGTTCACGCTACAGCTAATCTAGTGAACATAAGAGCTTCTGGCACTCTTCGTACACATACCACACAAACTCTTCGAAGAGACTCGTTAACTCCCTTATATAGGTCACTGTGTGGGCTTCGGAGTTGCGCCTGCCACGACTCTCAAAATGAAGCTAACATGCATACAGCAAACAGAGACCCTGCAACACTTTATGAGCAAGGTCAAAAAACGATGCCGATCGGCAGTGGAGGCTACCAAAAACTCGGAAGACAAAAGGTGCCCCGTATCTGCGTGTTACATTGCAAATGCCATGGAAAGATGGTGGTCTTGCGTCTGGAGAGAGTGAACAAAACATTTATTTGATGCTTTTCGCAAGAAATTCAATGAATGGTATTCTCGAGCCACTGCGTTAGAATGCCTTGAGCGTGGAGCGGAGGCAAACGAGCGCATTGAGGCACGTTAGACACGAGCGCCATCTGGCAGTTATCTTCGGAAACGAAGGAAGGCGTGAGCGACTCGGGTTAAAGATGCGTGCCATACATGGAGGCGATAAGGTGTAGAACGCAAAGCGACGGGCAGGTGCCACCACCGTGTCATTTTAGGAAAGCGTTGGTAACACTTGCCTTTTTGAGCAGTGCGTTGCACTGTCAGCGCAGCGTGTTTAACGCTGCATTCCTTAGAATTAATTTTGTGTGCCTTCTCTTGTATAAAGACACACATACAAAACATCGATGTGTTGTTACGGTATCTCAGATATGGGCAATGATTGCTTTTAAAGGCGAAGCATTTCTTAGCAAACTTCGGTGACTTAGAGTACATCTATCTATCTATCTATCTATCTATCTATCTATCTATCTATCTATCTATCTATCTATCTATCTATCTATCTATCTATCCATCTAGGTGCCTATGATTTTTAGTTCTCCTGGGCCTTTCAATAATGGTATCGATACCAAACTTGGCATGACATAACATGGCTGTATGAAGAACATATTTGACCAGTTATAACATGAAGACCATAACTTGTATGTCATGAATGTCATGGCTTACATTTGATGGTCCTTCCGTTCTTGCGCTGATTTCGTTCACATGGCATGTTGCAAAACTGATATGGGATGACATGATTGACTGGCGAACACAAGTGACCGTACCTATTAAGACAATCATAACATGCGTGCCATGTGACAACATGACTACATGCTACGCTCATGATGGGCATGTGGCTGTTTCGCTAGCGACACATACACCACATTTGGTATTACGGTACGTGAATCTATGGCGAAGGTACGCGACTGGTGCGAACAAGATGATCATGAGATGCGTATTATGTAACAACATGACTACATGCCACGCTCATGAGGCGCTGGTGGCCGTTTCGCTAGCGTCACTTATACGAAATATGGTATTACAGTACCTGAATGGATGACCAAGGTATGCGACTGGTCAAAGTATGATAATACTGAGATGCGTGTCATGTAACGACATGTCTACATGCTACGCTCATGATGCGCTCGGGTCTGTTTCGCTACCTTCACAAGTACCAAATTGGGTATTACGGCACGCGAACGGACAACAAAGGTAAATGACACATTCAACATGATATTCACAACATGAGTGTCATGTACCAACATGTCTACATGCCACACTATTGATGCGCTCGCGGCTGTTTCGCTGGCTTCACATATGCCAAATTTTGTATTACCTGACGTCAATGGATGACGAAGGTAGGTGACTGGTGCAAACATGATAATCACGAGGGGCGTGTCATGTGAAAACTTGACTACATGCCACGGTAAAGGCGCCAATACATTTTGGTGTTCGTTTCGTCGCGTGACGCTGGCGTTGCCACGCCAGGTGCCGGTTCTGTCATAAACTCGCAGGGGCGCGCTGCGCTGTGTTGCTTTGAGGCATGCGCGCGTTCCAGCGCGTTTGGCGTCCCTCCGTTACTAAAACAGGCAGATGTAGTGCTGTCTGAGTAACTCATCGGAGTGAAATGCAGCATGTCACATTTCACACTGGTTGCCACCAGGCCGCGCCAGCGCACGCTGGTCGCGCCGGTCGCACCTACCGTCAGACTATAGAGTGCTCGCGTTTCGCTAACGTAGCTTCGCTGTGGCCAGAGTTCGCGCACGTCAACGTTACGTTGTAGTATGTTGGGCCTTTATAATGCGGTCGCGGCCATTTCGCTAGCTTCACATATAACAATTTGGTGTTACGTGAAGTCAATGAATGACGAAGTAGCTTCAAATATACTAACTTTGGTATCACGTGATGTAAATGGATGACGAAGATACATATCCAAAGAGAATAATAATGACGCGGAAGTCCGGAACGGCACCATTTACCTCCACTTCCTAACGTTGTGCTGATTTCAAAGCAACATATCAACCTTCCTCATTCGTCCTTCGCATATCATGGAGTCCCACTCTTCTTTAGATCTGTCACTTTTTAATTCCCAATCACACAAGTATGAACGCTGCACCTTGAGCAATATTGGTGGGCGCTGCGGTTGGGGTCGGCCGTTTGAGGTATCGTTAAACGCGAACAAACAGAGCAATGTGCCGACAGACAGACAGACAGACAGACAGACAGACAGACAGACAGACAGACAGACAGACCAAAATTATTTCGTTGAAGGTCCACAAGAAAGACTATGGTCTCTAATAAGAAAACGCAGCATGTGGCCTGAAATCCGAATTGCAATTCAACAAGTCCACTAAAAGCTGCTTTCTCTTCTCTCGACAATATAACAATACAAGCTCAAAAATCACTCGTCACACACTGTATCACTCATTCCTTAATAGGATATATGACAACTTAATAATATCTATTCAAGAATGAAGCATGGTGCACTTATCTGTTGCTCGGGCCGCCGCAGGAGGCCGTGATTTGTCAACACGCGTGCACGATTGCACTGAAAAGCGTCGTATTCGTATTTTTTTAGGGGCGAAGATCCTTAAAGTGGCGCCCGTTCGTCCCTCGTAGTCGTGTTCGCAGTGTGTAACAAGTGTTACATATTGACCTGCGAGGTGGTGCCGGTGGGAGATTTCCTCTGTGCTTTGTTAAACAATAGAAAGTTCACGGCGTGTGCTTTCACTAAAAGCCGAATGCTCCTGTCTCTCATACCCCATAAGCAGCCGTTGGCATGTACATTGAGCACTATCTGACAAGAAAGGGTTGCTACGTTATACTCGCTCGGTGTAACCTCCTTAGTTTTGAAAGGTTTAGCGAGCGTTGAGCCGCAGTGCCATGAATACAGTGAAGTAGTATATGCCCTGAACTCATGGGGGTTAAGGGTGGGAAGTAGATCTGAAGCGTAAGCCGTAAGAAAGCAAAAGCGGAATTCTCGTGTCTCTCATTTCCCATTAGCAGCCTTTGGCATGTACATTGAGCACTATCTGATAGAAAAAGGTTGCTACGTTGTACTCGCTGGGCATAACCTCGTTGGTTTTAGAAAGGTTTAGCGAGTGTTGAGCCGCAGTGCCATGAATACAATGAACTAGTATCTACCATGAACTCGAGGTGGTTAAAGGTGAGAAGTAGACCCGAAGCGCATGCCGTAAGAAAGTGTGCGTGTGCCACCTCTCGTTTAGTTTTTGGAATATCCACTGGATGGCGGCGCTTTTGTATGGGGAATATATGATGAAAACATGCGAGATAGTGGTGCGTGAAGTGTTGAATAAATGGACGAACGGACGCACAGACAGATGCATGAATGGACGCAAGAACGGACGCAGGGGCGGATGCATGGACGAACGCAGGGACGGACGCACGAACAGACGCACGCACGGATGGGCGGATGGACGCATGAACGGTCACACAGACAGACGCATGGACGGACAGAAGCCAGAACGAATGGACGGACGAATGCTTCGCCCCACTCTCCATCATTCACTCCGTGGATATGCTGCCAATTTCTTTTTTTTTCCTCTCGTGCATCTCTCTCTGCTAAACTTCCAGCGCTTTCGTCGGAACAAGAATAGAGAAAAGATAATTGCAGCGTGCGATAAATCCTTATTACTTCCCTCGTACTGACGGCCCTTTAAAAATGTTTGCGGCAGTGAATTCGTAAAGCAATAAGCTTCTTTAGTGAATCCATTGCATGACTGCTTGAAAAAGTGTTTCAGGGTCTCTCTAAGAGAGATTTTAGAGTTGAAGAGTTAGGCCTCAACAAGAAGGGCAAGAATTACTTTTTTTGTGGGTGTATCCTTTCAACCGGAAGGTGGCCGCAATAAAATAATTGCTGAGAGTGAGTTTGGTATTCTAAGTAGTGGTGTCATCCATTGGCAGATTCGCAGCACTTGCGGTAACACTTACTTCTGCTCCATGCAGAGCAAGTCTATTTCATTGACAAATTGACAGTGCACCTTATATGTTCCGTGAAGAGATCCACTCTACGGAGCAACTGTTTCTACTCCGTGAAAAGTGGCGGATTCGACCGAAAGTCGCAAGCACGTGGCACCTTGAAATGGTCAGAACTTTGGGCGCGCCAACGGACGCCGGTTGCGTCAGTTGTGCCCCGCGTCGGAGCTAACGTTTTGGTAACGTAGCGTTGCTGTGCGCAGCGTGCCCACTCACTCAAGAAGACAGACGCGCGTATCGTGTTCCATTTTGAACCTGCCATTTTTCCAGATGGAGCACGTGTTTTCCATTGGTAGATTACGTCCTGTGGCCTTCTGCCAGAGTGGATTGCTCCGGCGCTGAGTTCTTCGGCTACTCCGAATCTGCCATGTCAGGAATATATGCTATGCATCGTGACATAGTGCCTGTGCCACATTTGGTGAAATTGGGTCAATTAATACGAGGTTTATGTAAACTTTTGTAGTAAATTTTATGGTTGCCGTTAAATGGATATGCCGGGTCCTTTGTTGTGACGTCTGAAGAGTACCTAATGGCCCGACGTAACGTTTGCGGCTATGTTAGAAATCAGATGTGAGTTATATCATAGACTAATGGTGTCATCCTTTGGCTTATTCGGAGCACTTCTGGTAATACTTTCTTTTGCTCCATGTGAAGCAAGTCGTTTGCTGGATCTATTTGTGGATTGAGAGTGCTTCTAGTGTCTCTATTGGCATATATGGAGCAGCTCCGTTGCTAAGATGTACTCCATGGAGCAATTTTTTCTACTCCGAGAAAATCGGCTGATTCGACCGGATGTCGCAAGCACCCCTTGCCTTGGAACGATGCCAATTTTGGGCGCGCCAACAGACGCCAGTCTCGTCCGTTGCGCTTTGCGTCGGAGCTCACGTTTTGCTCGAATAGTGTCGCTGTGCCCAGCATGCCTACTCAAGCAAGGTGACAGACACGTGCATCGCGTTCCATTCTGATCCTGCCAGTTGATCCAGAGGGTGGTGGTGCTGGTGGTAAACATTTATTAAGAAAAGCACAGAGAATCGCACTACAAATGCACTTGGGTGGTCTCCTTACTTCAGAGTGCGTTTGTTCCATTGGTAGATTCTCTTCTGTTGCTCTCCGCCAGAGTGGAATTCCCCGGCGAAAAGTTCGTGGGTCACTCCGAATCTGCCAATGAATGACGCCATTTTTTATTTTACTCTGCACTGAGGCACATATCATAAGCTCTGTACGTTGACTAAATCCTGCGTGCCCAAATAACGCCTTTTTCTAGTTTACTTACTCATGCTAATAACAATTTAATTTCGATTACATAAATACAAGAAAGAATGAACGTCACTGCAACAAACAAATCACAGTCTTGTCGCAAAAGCAAAGTAACAAACGTGATAGCAACCAATTGGAAGGTCACGCGCACAATGGCAAGCAGATAGTTTCGTGCCCCGCGTTTCTCAGCACAAATAACGCACAAAACGTACTCACAGGTTCAGAAGAACGCGAACAAGCGCCCCAGTGTTCACATCGCTGTCTCTGAAAAGCGCGCCCTTTTCGCAAACGGAGGCTGTGCGATGATTGCAGTGAGCTTTGCGCGCCCTGTAACTACAACAGAATCGTTCCAAGCCTAACGCTAGCCAAGGCGTATGATCCTCCGCAACGGGATATAAGGGCACGTGAGACATAATCCACTCACGTCCTCTCTTGGGCCAAAGTGCGCTGAGAGATGAGAGCCGCCACGCTGATTGCGTCATATTTCTGATAAATAAAAAAACACGACAGTCCCCCTGCCCCATAGCTGTGGTCTAGTGATTAAGGTACTCGGCTACTGACCCACAGGTCGTGGCATTGAATCCTGGCGACGGCAGCTGCATTTACGATGGAGGCGGAAATTTAGGCCCATGTGCTCAGATTTGGTTGTACGTAAAGAACCCCAGGTGGTCAAAATAAAAAGAGACGCCCTTCATAACGGCGTCTCTCATAACCATATGGTAGTTTTGCAATGTTGAACCCCACATATCTATCAATCAATAATAGTTCCCTCCCCTCCCTCCCCATAATGCCCGCCAACAGCGGTAAGTGATATGTGTAAATATCTCGCCATTGAACGTTGAAGACGGTACATCTTGATAGCCCAGGAATCCGTTTCTGGACACGGATGCGTTCAGAGGCAGCTTGTCGTGCTCCATTGGAGTGATTGAAGCAGGTCGAGCCGGGCCGTGATAACAAGAACGCTGCAATGGAAAACGACGAGTACCGTTTGATTTGCCTAATCTGCTCAGTAGACGCTTCGTTTTGAACACGGTTTTCATGCATGGTGATGCACGAGCAAGGCCTTTTCGAGTGGAAGGCTTCAGAGACACGTTGAAGCACCTGCGTCTGCTACCTTAAGTGGTTGCTTTGGGTGCCTACCAGATGAACCTTGTTTGGGCAGTAACCTCCAGAAGCAAGGTAGGGACCAGGAGACTTCTTGCAAGAAGCGACGTTAAAGTGAAAGGTTGACGTTGTGTCGTCGTTGACCCGGGAAGTAAAGACCTCCGCATCAAAGTACACTGGCTTCTGTAATACACAGCCGACGAAGACGTAAGGGTGCCGTTTCTGCCCTACGGCCGGATCACAGACATCACTCGTGAGCGATGACGTGTGAATGGCGTCCGGGATAAAGGGTGAACAATAAGAACTCTCACTGTGAAGCTTAAAAGTGGCATCACCATCGAGGATATTCCCCATCCATTGCGAGTTGCTGGTGAAAAAAGCCTCGTGGTTGTCCCGGGTAGAGCTCCACTATACCTGCGATGTTGAAATACTGACGATATTTGACGAGATTGTCGTGTACCGCGGTGCAGACAGTGCCGACGCTACGGTCACGAGGACGTGGTCTGCGCTCGAACGTAATGAAGTGTTACGGCACCTGCCGGGATAACGGCGAGTGAAGTCACTGTGGAGCTGCAGGATGGACGAGGCCGGTGCCGAGGAAGTCGCTGGCAGCACGTCGAGGCCTGCAAGCACAGAGGGACGCGTGACTAGCGTCTCTCTTGCGAAGAAGAAAAAAGCATATGGTGATAATTATTGCGGAAACCTCGGCGCTAGGGACAGCAACGCCGACATCAGAAGCAAGTAAGGTAATGAAGGACGTGACCGGACAGAATTTGCAAGTGGATGAATTTGTGATAGAAGCTTCCAGCGGCACTACATGCAAACGGCACGGAAGGACGCAGGCAGAGAACTGCGTTGCAGGAGACGCTGGCGTCGATGAGCCGCCATCTAAACCATTGCCACCATGTCGATCGCCGTTGCCCCCGCGGCCTACTATCCTTCGTAGGCATCGAGGGCGCATCTACGGATGCCGAACGAGGCCGTACGGCTGGCAGGCTCAGCTGCACTCAGTGGTGGAGGTGAGCATCATGCTTCCATTCCCAGTCGACCACATACCAGGGCTACGGAAAGCTTTTTTTTCGTTTTGCGTCGCTTAACGTACGGGGTCCCGCTAGCAGAAAGAAACAGAATCAACTCTATCGACTAATTGCAGAGCGAGATCTCGACGCTGTAGCTATACAGGAAACCAAAGTTGAAGGTGAACAAGAGACTGGAAGCATGGTGCGGCCTTTTAGCTCACGGTTCAGTGTTTGTATAGGTCATGCCGTTGGTTCCTCAGCCGATTTTGCTTTATTTGTTCGCCAGATACAGGAACTGGTCAGTGAATCGGTTACATTTAATTTATCGGGGAGGTTAGTAGTATGTGATTTCAGGCACTTTTCTTCTAAATGGCGCGTAATTACTGTGTATGAACCTAATGTGCAATCCAAAGGATGTGATTTCTGCCAATCCCTAGATGTATATTTCTATATCGACTGGCAGGTTGTAATAATGGGAGACTTTAACTGTGTGCTTTCTGCACATGACAAGACCAGCAGTGCTCTCTATAAGGATTCCCTGTACGGCAGCTTTTGGCAGACCGATATAGCCTTGAAGATGGTGCGGAATGTCTTGACACAGGGCAAAGCATTCATTTTACGCACTTTCAGATTTTCAGTCACACTCGTCTGGACAGAGCCTATGTAAGGGCGAGGATAATACCAATGTGTTACAAATACGTAGTCGAACCAGTATCTTTAATATTGCTACGATACTGAGGATGCGCGTGGAAGAAGAGGAGAACGAGGTTGGCACGAGCAGTGATCGGCCAGATCCCTGGACTCTCGCATTGATCATCTCCTGTAAATAAAGGCATCCATCGCACCGTAACAAGATTGGTGGAAGGTGCGGGGTACAGCGGAGCGATCCAAGTCCAACGATCACGGAAGCGCTACCTCAAGAACTACGCCGAAGCCGCCGACTGGCTGGTCTACCACCGCTCTCTATGGATCCGATTGCTGACGGCGACACCACGCACTCTTCGTCTGGCGCTGCGTGGCCCCGGCACATAATACCACGGAGCTTTACATGTAAGCAAAATTAACAAAAGCAGCGAAATAACGATCGGCACTCAGTGGGAATATTTTAAATGTGATAATAAGATGATGGCGATGAGAAGAGACTGTACATTTAAACGAGAAAAGAGAAAGGAGAAAGAATCGCTAAAACATAATTTTACTGCATTGCTAGAGGAAGAAGCAAAATAACCGGAACGTTCACGGAAGATGTTCGCAAGGCTAGGCATGAGCTGGAAAATTCTGACATTGAGTGCCATAAGGGGGCTATAATTCAGGTTCGTGCCGCAAAGTTGTTGGTTATTGAAGTACCAACAAAACGGTCACTGGGAAAAGAGAAGAGATATGCCTGCAGAAATGCCATAGAGGAAATTTATCAGAATGGTGTCGTTTGCGTAGACGATAAGGGAATAGGAAACGTTTTTTCTAACTACTATAGAAATCTGTTTAAGTTATCGCAGGTTGACATAGAAGTGTTTAGGAAGAAATTCTTACCTATGATGTCAAAAGTGCCCGAAGAGGAGGAAGGAAGGGAAGAAATGAAAAGCAGGGACGTCCACCAGACGCACGTCCGGTTTGCTACCCTGTACTGGGGGAAGGGGTGAGGGATTAAAAGACAAGAGAGAGAGAACTGAAGGAGCAACGTGTGTGGGGATGTGACCTTGTCCATTTCACGCTTATAAGCGGTCGCGTAGTCTGGTCGTCTTTAGAAAACTTAGCAATGCCCGCGTCGCTTCGCTGGCCTGTGACGCGTAGAGCCATGAACCAAGAATAATCTCTTCGGAAAAAGGTCTACTGTCTAGTGTCTCTAACGTTTCGCGTAGCATGTTGCGTTCTCTCACAAAACGTTCGCATGAACATAGTAGATGTTCTATTGTCTCGTCAGTGTCGCACGATTCACATCGGGAGCTATCCGCCATTCATATGTGACAGGAGTACGCCTTTGTAAAAGCTACTCCTAAGAGCAGGCGGCACAGTAAAGTTGCATCCTTGTGGGAGAGGTCCAATAGAACTTGAATCTTTCTCGATGGGTCCATTTTGTGTAAAAAGTGCCTGATATTCTTGTTGTAGGGTTGGAACTGTCTATTTCAAACTTGGAAGTTGAAAGACCAATTGAACAGCTAAACCCAGGAAAGTTATCTGGACAAGATGGGTTGAGCGCAGCCTTTTACAAAACGTTCAAGTCCGAATTTTCTCCAATTTTGACAAGTATTTTCAATGAAGCTTACAAGTATAAGATTTTGCCTCCCAGCTTTCTGACAGCGCACACTATTCTAATCCCCAAAACGGAGGATAAAACTAAAATTCACCTAATAAAATAGTATCGTCCCATTAGCTTAACAAATGTAGATTACAAGATCTTCATGAAAATATTAGCTAAGCGAATACAGGAATTAATAAAGGAAATAGTAGGTCCACACCAGGTGTTTGGAATCAAAGGACGGAAAATTGTAATCAATATACATAAGGCGAAAGCTGTTCTGGAGTGCTGCGATGCGGCTGAGACATATGTGACAACTGGTTCAGTTGGATTTAGAGAAAGCTTTTCATCTTGTGTCACGTGATGTTCAGATGAGTGTCTTGGATTTTGTAAACGTGGGCTGTATTATCAAAGAGGGAGTAGCTATGGCATATAAGGGCTGTACAACGCAACTGATTCTCTACAAGTTGGTGGGGGCGCGCATTAAATTGCAACGCTCCGTGCGTCAGGGCTGCCCTCTTTCACCATTGTTGTTTAGTTTGTTCTTAGAGCCTTTCTATGTGAGTGTGATGAACAGCAGCGCCCTCAGTGAATTCAAACTGCATGAGAATCAAGTGCGATTACTTGCATATGCTGATGATCAAGCAGTTTTCTGTTCAGATCACGACAGTGTCAATGAAGTAGTCCATATTGCGAAACAGTTTTGTACTGCCAGTGGGAGTTCGGTAAAGTGGGAAAAGTGCTTGGGATAATGGCATGGGGATTGGCATTCAAATCCTGACGTTTCTGCCAACATGCCATGGGTGAATCAGCTTGTAAAATAGGTAAGTGTACCACTAGAAATTTATTGTGACAGTGAGCCGTACTGTCGGCAGAAAGCTATTGAAATGCGTGAAAAATTGGATAATGTTACAGAATGGGACTTCTAGATTTTCACGCTGGCCACCATATGTAAACTTTTTTTTGTCTCTAAACTTTGGTACACATTACAAGTTTTGCATTACTCGCGTATAAACGTGCAGAAGCTGCACCGTTTGTTTGCAGTATTCATTAGGGGATCAGTGTGGGAACGGCCTAGTCGCACTAATCTTTTTTGTCGTGTTCGGTTTGGTGGTCTTAGTCTGTCACATTTGTTTTCAAGACAGATGGTTAGTCGTTTTATGTTTCTGCAAGACACAAAAGGCCCGTTTCTACGTTCAGTTATTCAGCTGAGGCTTGGAAGTGTTTTACCTTCACTCATTGTCACCACGAACTATGTGCATGGGGCGCTTTATGGTTTCCTAAATGAAGTAGTTGGTGCATGCACCTTTTTATTGGCACGGTTCTCTAGCGAATATCTAGCGGGAGTAAAAAGAAAAGGTTGTACAGAGACCTTCTCGACATTATTTTACCGGTACCACTTTACAGTAGTTTGCATTCTGCTGGGCGTGGCCAAAATGTACTGGCCCGAGTAAAAAAAATGGCTGTCCCACCTAGTTTAAAATCATTTTTCTTTAGGCTTCATACAGGCACTCTAGAAGAACGTGGATGCAAGAAAGGGGACTGTTTTTACCATGAGATACGCACTGTTTTCTCTGTCGTAAACCTCAAACCATCGAACATGTCTTTCGGGATTGTTGCAAAGGGGTGTTCTTCTGGGACACTCTGCATAGAGCTGTCAAAAAAGATCTACCGATTGATGCCTACGCGTGCAGGTTTTTACCAGTCAATGAAAAAGACGCTGGAGCCCCTTACGATACTTTTATGTTGCTCGGCCCTCACAGTATTTGGATTAAGTACATGACAGTCTGCCATGCCGACATAATACACTGCCTATTCGTGAATATTTCCGCCGAAATATCACGGTTATTGAAGAGTGTAAAACTGACGACCCATTTCCAGAGTGGCTCGAACCTCTTGAGCCACTCATTCGTATAAAGGAATTCTAGTCACTATGTAATTATTCCGTTTGTTACCGCTGTATGTACTGCTTATGCACTGTTTTGTCATTGTATGGTGTGCAAAAATAAGTAATAAAGAAAAAAGCGCGGGTGGCAAGCTGTGATGAGTTCGAGTCTTGTAATATTACTTGAGCGTTGTGTGGATGTTTGTGTACTGTAATCATTATTATGAGCTTCGAAGGTGTTGCAATTAAAGTTACGCTTGCGCATTGTATGGCTGAGGACGTATTTTTTTCTCGCTTGATGTAAAAACTTACTGTCATACTGACCTGAAATAGTTCCCCGTTTGATGTAAATAAAAACCGCCTTGGCACCATGTGAAAACCACCTACTGAGGGGGGAGGGGGTTTACTCCCTCCAGACGGTGTTTATAAAAAGCCCATTGGGGCGTGCACTAAAGGACAAGTCATTTACTCCCGTCTCGGCTTATTTTTGTTTACAGTGTAGATACGTATACATATAGGGTGCATGACATCGACGCCGACGCTAACGTCGACGCCGACGGTGGCGGTGAAATCCGTTCGAGGGTGTCCATATCTATAATTGTTATAGCAATAAAAATGATTTTGGACATAAAGTTATTCAGTACCGCTACGTGAGTTGACTGTAGAATATCCTTATCATATGGGTGGGATGCTACAAACTGGGGAAAAAAGGACAAATCGACTATATTACATCTGTGAAGTGTTCCATTTTGCTTTATGGTGTGTTTGAAAACAGCTTTGTTTGTTTGTGCAGTATACTGTGAAAACTTTTTGCTCCAACGTTAATATATTGTTTGTCGGGCCTGCCACATTAGAAAAAAGCTAAAGAACAGGTTGAATTTCGGGGAAGTTGAAACAGACAGAAAAATAAATGACGCATTAAAATTGACTTGTCCAGCAATGGAAAGCCTATTACTTCGGGGTAAAATAGGAGCAACTTCAATACGCACCAAATAATTGCCCTATACTTAGTAATGAGTCTATTACTTCTCTCTACAAATTTACCAGTGTGTTCACACTGGTTTGGAAACCAATAATTAGTGATCAGAATTTTTGTTTTGTTTTTTTTATTATCGGTAACACGAAAAAGCAACAAAATGAAGATAGCCAAAGCAGGGGTTAACACGACATCTGGTCCGTAGGTCATCCAAATGCGAAAATTATTGTTTGCCACAATTATTTGTTTTAAGGCGGCAATAGATGCACATCCTTTGTGAGATGCCTTTCGTTTTGTAATAACATGTTATGGTAATGAAAACATAAAAACATAACATCTTATAGCTTGGGCATGTCTAGGCGGCGCCGTTGCAGATTCCGGCTATATATGAGCGTCTTGTTCACTCCTCGGCCACTGGGCACGTTGGCACAGCCGGTATGCGGTGGTCTGAAAATCCGTTTGTCTTCCTTCTACAGTTCCTTGGATTGCTGGGCCACCTTTTTGCCGAACCTTTCGATCTACGAGTGGGAGACGCGCATGCGCCGCACCCTGCGACCAGCCTCATCTTTCCTTGCCGGTCATCAACTGCACACCCGGACCACCTGCCTCTACAGCTATCAGCCACGTGGGCATCACTGATACCAGAAGCCGTCCAGGTGGCGCCGTTGCAGAATCCGGTTATATATGAGCGTCCTGTTCACTCCTCGGCCACTGGGCACGGCGGCCCAGTGCGGTGTATGCGGTGGTCTGTGGGGTCTGTGGGGTATGCGGTGGTCTGAAAATCCGTTTGTCTTCCTTCTACAGGTGAGCAAGTGTTACGGAAAATGCTTTCGCTCAGACGGCCCGTTCTTACTTGTGCTGCCGTGCCCATGGTCTTCTGGTGTGTTTTATGTTGTTTCTGGCTTGTTGCGACAACTGCTCCTTCTGGGTGGAGACATTGAGACCAATCCTGGTCCTGATTTAGCTAAAATTGCTAAACAACTAGAGAGCATAGCTACTGACATAAAGGACACAAAAGAAAACCGACTAACCAATATAGAGAAAAAATTGGACGCCTTGACAATTTTAGAGAACAAAATTACTGCTTGCCAAACTCAAATAGCTTCTATGAGCACCGTAATTTATCAACTAGAAAAGCAGGTTGATCAGCTCGAAAACCATAGTAGAAGATCAAACCTAATAGTGTACGGCTTACCGGAAAGGGACAACGAGACCAGTGACACACTTGAACACGTTGTCAACAAAGAAGTAATTCAAGACTTATTGGAGCTTGAACCAATTAGGATTGAGCGCATCCATCGAATAGGTAGGCCTGCACCAAACAAAGTTAGACCAGTTATTTTTAAGCTGCAAGACGCACACGATAATATCTCAATTCTTAAGCAAGGATCTAAGCTAAAGGGTTCAGATTTCTTCATTGGTGAAGATTTCTCCCGTAGAGTGCGAGATGTCAGACGTAAACTGTGGGCAAGTTCGAAACCAAACCGCGACAAAAAAGAAAAAGTGTCGCTAGTTTTCGGCAAACTATTCATCAATAGCAACGTTTACACTTGGGATACCGAAAAAGATGAACGCCTACTCCAACGAAAAAACGACGAACGAAAGCCAAATCGTCCACAGACGAGGCAACAGGCTCAGGCATTAAACAACGCATCATGATCAAAAATAGCCCCGCCGCGGTGGTCTAGTGGCTAAGGTACTCGGCTGTTGACCCGCAGGGCGCGGGTTCGAATTCCGGCGGCGGCGGCTGCATTTCCGATGGAGGCGGAAATGTTGTAGGCCCGTGTACTCAGATTTGGGTGCACGTTAAAGAACCCCAGGTGGTCTAAATTTCCGGAGCCCTCCACTACGGCGTCTCTCATAATCATATAGTGGTTTTGGGACGTTAAACCCCACATATCAATCAATGATCAAAAATACTTCCAAAAGGCCAATCAACCGAAAAACCAGGAACACCCCTAACAGTAATGCGAACCCAACCAAAGACAAGCAACTGCGCCTGCTGAACCTGAATGCTCGTAGTCTAAAAAATAAAACTGACCAGCTCTAAATTAACTTGCTTCAAAATGACCCGCACATTGTCGTAGTGACAGATACTTGGCTCCGAAGCGACATATCAGATGACAGCGTCTTTCCCGCATCCTATCAGATCTTACGTAAGGACAGGGCTTCCAGAGGCGGGGGCGTGGCTGTTCTTTTGAAGAACAACATACGGGTTGTTTTGTTGCCTGACATCGACGAACTTGAATGCCTGTGCATGAAGGTTTTGTGCTGGGGGTACACTTTCATTCTTTACGCGCTTTACAGGCCTCCTGATTCCCCATCGGAATATCCAACTAGACTTCGAGAGCACATGTCGAAATATGTGAACAGCAAAGTTTTTCTGATTGGGGACTTTAACCTTCCAGGGATTGACTGGAAATGATTGATGGCTGGTTAAGAATTTTTGAAACACACAAACATAGTGTTTGATATCATGCTTACACATAACCTAATACAAGTTGTAAACGAACCAACTCGTGTACAGGGCCCTCGTAGTTCCCTTCTGGATCTTGTATTTATTCCCCGTAATTTTGACCGATACTCTGTTGCAATAGAACCAGGGATATCTGACCACAACTTAGTATGCGTTACTTTACCCCTTCTCAAGTTAAGTTCCCAAGATAGGTCGTTGACACGGCGCTTCAAAGATTACTCACGAGCTAATGACAAATCTGTACTTGACCATCTAGAAATATGTCTTGCTAATTTTGATGGTGATGACATTTGCAACCTATGGGACCGGTTCAAGGACATGTGCCATTACTGCCTTGATAACTTTATACCGAGCAAGCGCAAAAAAATTCACAAGTGTACACCCTTGATAACACGCAAAATTATTCACTTAAAACGCAAACTTAAAAGAATAAAGAAGAAGAAGGCACAGTCTGACGTTATCAGTGAGATTAAAATTTTTTTGTAAAGCACAGTGCGCTGCTCAAAGGACCACTACTTTCAAACCCTCCTACCAAACTTCATAAAAAATGATTCTGATAACTTTTGGCATTAAATTACTGAGAAAAAGCAGCCTGTAAGGGAAATGAAAATCGATGGTGACCTCGTTTCTGACCCAGGAATTATTGCTAAATATTTTAATCAGTACTTTCACAGTGTGTTTTCTCTTGCGCAAACATATCCACTGTTAATATCAGATCCTGGCATTTATGACGCTTTGTATCTTACTCTGGTGTACTATCTATGCTGTTAAGTTTGAAAACCAAGTCTTCATGTGGTGCAGACCAGATTCCAAACGCCTTTTTACGTAGATATGCCGAAATACTTGCTAAGTTTTTTGTAGTAATATTTCGTACTTCTTTTTCCCCTGGGAAGCTGCCGAGTACTGGAGGATGGCTCTGATTGTTCCCGTTTTTAAAAAAGGTGACCGGTCCAGCTTTCAAAATTACCGTCCGATATCTTTAACGTCTCAATGCTGCAAGATCATTAAACATAACATTTCCAAACAGATTTTTCAATTTCTAGACGAAAAAGCCGTACTAACAAATTTTCAACATGGTTTTAGAAAAGGTTATTCCACGGCAACCCAATTGGTGACAATAACTCATTCGTTAGCAGCGTGTCTTGACAATAACAGCCAAATTGATGCTATATTTTTAGATTTCAAAAAAGCTTTCGACAAGGTACCACACGACAAATTATTAGCAAAACCTAAAAACATTCACATTCCGGATATTTTTGTTTCCTGAATTGCAGCCTACTTTTCCAACCGCCAACAGCTTGTAAAAATTAACGAAGAAGAATCTCGGTGTCTTCCTGTCACCTCTGGGGTTCCGCAAGGTAGTGTTTTGGGACCATTGCTTTTTTTGTTGTATATTAACAATTTAGTAACTGTTGTTGACCCCGCTGTTCAAATTCGATTGTTCGCTGACGACTGTGTTTTGTTTCGGGAGTCACATGAACTAATGATCAGAACGAACTCGAGAAAAACATTGAAAACGTGCGGGAGTGGTGTATAGAATGGGGAATGGAATTACATTTGGAAAAAAGTGTATATCTCTGTGTAACGAGAAAGAAAAACCCCAGTGAACACGTGTATAAATTAGGATCGTCGTCTCTCACACAGGTTGACAGTTATAAGTACCTCGGCGTTACGTTAACAAACAACTTATCATGGAACATGCACATAGATAATATTTGCTCGTCTGCCTTTCGGAAATTATGCTTTCTAAGATATAAGCTCAGAAATTCCCTTCCAAACGTAAAGCTTCTTAGTTATTTCACTTTCGTTAGGCCGAAGCTGGAGTATGCGAGTATCGTGTGGGACCCCCATACTAAACAAAACGTTAAAAAACTTGAAAGGATTCAGCGGAAGGCCATTAGGTTTGTTTATTCTAGGTTTTTGCGAACGGACTCCCCCACAGACCTAATGCTAGCTAATAATATTCCTTCCCTTCAGGATCGTAGAAAGAAGTCCCGTCTTGATTTTCTGTCTCTTTTATATAATCGCAAACTTTCCCTTGATCCAACCCCTTTTCTTTCTCCATTACACACAAGACCGACAAGACATCGCCAACCAAATGCACTAACTCCGTACTTCGCGAGAACGGACACGTTCAAATTTTCATTTTTCCCACGCATCATTTCAGACTGGAACCAGACAATCGAATGTAGTACTTGCGATACTGAGTAACTGCGCACTGTTTTTTTTTTGTTTTGGGTGTATTGTATTTCTCTTTGCATTACACCATGCCCTCCTGCTTGGACCGAAGTGTGGTCCGCAGTATGTAATTAATAAATAAAAAATGAATAAATAAATAACATCGAAACAGGTTTAGCTGTCGAAGCGGCTTCCGGAAGTGGAGAAATCGTACAGTTGATCACTTGGGCATTCATTACTGGCCCAAATACTTAACGATAGTTTCATTTCGAAAATGAGTTATGGCGACCATAACACTGCTAGGGCAGAAAATAAGCAAGGTCATTTGGGCTCATCATGACGTGTAGTTCAGCGCTCTTTTTTTACTGTGCCCTTTTTTCCTCGATTCACGCTCAGTGCAATAGGTTGATAATTAAACTGCTGTGAACCACTTTTAGTACACCACTTCGTGCACTTTTTGGAAATAAATCCTAAATGGCATTGGTATTTGTCACGAGCGATGGTCTTTTTATCTTGTGAGAACCTCCAGTCACCTTGGCAGACTATCTTGTCATCTTACCATCGTGTCAAATGGGTGGTGATGATGCTTGTAGAGTCAATATTCATCTATATGTCACCACAACTATCACCATTTTAGGATTATCACCATTGGGTTATTTGTGATCGCTACTTGATAAAATGATCTTTGCACGAGGCGTCCGTGGAGCACTAAACACCCGCACGCTGACTGAAGGAGCTAAGTTTGCCGGGACGACACAGGAACAAAAACAGGTTGATGCCCGAGCCCCTGTTTTTGATTGTATTTCGCTGTTGTGGTATTTTACAGAACCTTGGCATCTTCAGTGTTGAAGTCACAACTAGATCCGCATAAAAGCTTGAATTGTAAGTTTGTGGCCCGGTTCTTTTCCTTTTTTTTTTGTTAGACGAAGAAACGAGCCCTTAAAATTACACTTTTTTCCTTCATTTATATAGCGAGACTTTTCTTCTGGCACACTTGACGCCTTGAGGTGGTAAGTGAGTGAATACTGGTCAGCTGCCAGCTCATTATAAGATCACGTGCTACGTGAAGCTAGTAGTAAGAGAGTGTTTCACACCCGCAGTAATGGTAACAAGTGGCGCTGGCCGACGCTTCCTCGTTCAAAATGCACATATATGCTGTGTAAAGTGGATCGGAGAGGTGACCGCCTCCCCAGATCAGTGGTAGATCATTGGAGGCGTTATTTGAAGGTCCCTGGTGCGACCACATATGTGGCAAATTATCTTGTCATAAACTTTCTTTCTTCCCATTTATAGTTCAATATCTTGTAGTAGCATGGCTTATGATTTACTTGGCATGATTGAATGTTATACTTAGCGACAGCTTTTCTTGGCCCTGAATTGAAAGCTACGGCACCAAATCGCGTGCATCCTACCACCAGTGAAAGTAGTTCCAAAGTAGCTCTCATAATGTCAACGTCAACCATGAATGTTCCTCCTTTATTTTTACGTGGAGCTATTTAAGACAAGACGCGCAGATCACACCAGTAACATATTCGTAATATTTTAATTTATCTGTTGTGACTCAGGTTTTTGAACGCCTGAGAAAGTCCCACCTTTTTACGTGCACTTCCAAGGCTAAGTGGCGTCTGCGTCTACATGAAACGCTGATGGTGCGCCCCCGTCACTTTCTATGGCGTTACGAGACCCGTGCCTAGACGGACTATTTCGGGTAGTGCTACAGGTGCAGAAGCTCCGCCTCCGTAGCTTTACGTTCAGTGCCAAGAAAAGTTGTCGCCGGATATAGTTCTCATTGACAAACTCCGCAGTACCTTACTGAATTTACCGTAAGTGCCGTGTAGAATTTTACAGCAGACGTGTATTGGTCGAAGTTTGTCGGTTGCCTCATATAGATAATTACCATCATTAACTGGCAGGTGCTCAATCAACGCACAAGAATTCTGTTCAGGTTTTATTAAGGCCAGCTAAAACGTGCCAAGCCACTGAACTGCTATACCCAGCCTTGCGCGACTTTCATTGGAACAATAACCAAGATATCTGCCTGGGCTGGGCGGATACTGGCTAACGAAGTAGTGCACGTCCCGATTTTTTTTTTGCTTTCGCGGCAGCAGACAGACTTTGCCTGCTCTTGCGAACGATTCCCTGTTATAATAAAACAATAACGTCGCATGGTCATAAAACACCGGGTCAAGGAGCTGGTAGAATCAGCATGCATGTCCACATTTAGAAAAAAGCGGAACACAGCATGGCGTCCACCGCCTCGTAAGCTAGAAAAAAGTAAAAGGCCAGAGGTTAAACTTGCCGGTTCCTCAGGCAGGTTTAATCAACGGTGCGCCACAGGAGGGCGCTCGTTCTTTCACGAGTCCTACCCGCTCACCGGATATGTCCTCCGGTGAGCGGGTAGGAGGTCGGACGTGTTTTTGGAGAGCTCCGGAATGACAGCTACAGATAAGTGTTTTTGCATGTTTCCAGCTTGCCTCTGTATGTAGCGTTATGAGAACGTAAGGCGCTAGCGTAAGGCTTGATTAGGTCTAGTACGGTGTACGGTTTTTTTTATTAGTATTTTGTACTGTGTATTTTTTTCTCCAGCCACCACGTGGCTGAAGCCTGCGCGTAGACCGACCACGTGCATGCGCAGGTGCTGTGAAGTGTAGCGTATTTATTTATTATTGTGGTTCTTTTTGGCTTAGACCAGTGTATTTTAGTACAGTTTTCTAACACGTGGGCATCGGTAAACTGAGCTAGCCATGGTCAAAAAGACCGTAAAGTGTTCTGAGTGCGGGGTAGGGCGGAAGGTGGAAATTAGTGCGGAGGAGAAAGCAGAAGGTGACGCCAAGTGTAGACAGTGCGAGTTCGAGGAGAAAATGAAAAATATGATGGCGGTCCAGAGTGGGCTCATGGAGAAAATCGCAGCGCTGGAGAATGCATTGGCGAAGGAGCGAGAGAAAACGTCAGCCATGGAAGAAAGGCTCCGGGCAGCCGAGAAGGGCCTATCGAAGGTCGTGAAAGGGAACGAAGACGCAGGTGACGGCGGAAGCATTATGGTGACGACCCCCCGTGCGGGAGAGATGAAGGAAACAGGCATGACAAAGGCAGATACATTGGCCACAGGGCCCAGCTACCGGGAAGTAGTTTTGAGGGAGGGAGGGAGCAAACCAGCAGCCGTGACTCACGCTAGTCACCTAGTCAGCAGCCAGGTGCAGGTTTCAGAAGGAATGTCTGAACAGGTCATCATCGCCGGTGACTCAAATTTGGTCCGATGCGCAGCGGCAATCAAAGAAAGGGTGAAAGGCGACAAGAGAGTTGCGATAGGGACGTTCCCAGGACAAACGCTGGGGACAGTAATGAGTCAAGCGGGTGAACAACTCGCAGCTAAGGCTGGCAATCGTAACCTCGTTGTAATTGCGGGAGGGTTAAATGACGTCCTGAAAAAAGAATCGTCAGGACTAGCGACGGCCTTGGCGAGAGGGGTGGATGACATGCGCACCGTGTCCCCCCAGGTGCAAATTGTAGTATGCACAGTACCGGAAGTACCGGTGCGCAACGTCAACCTGCGAAGAGCGGTTGTCGACGCAAACAAGGAGATATGGCGGATTAGTCGAGAGAAGGGTTTCGAGGTAGTGGATTTAAACAGGGAAGTGCACAGGTGGGGTGGATTCCAAAGAGACAGGATTCATTTCAATAAGAGGCTTGGACACGAGGTGGGCTGGCGACTGGCAGGACGCGCAGTAGCTTTTTTGGGGGGCTCACGGGCCCTTCGGAGTCCGGGGTAGCTCGTAACAGGGAAAGCAACCAGGAGGACGCTTTGACAGGTAGAATTGCGAAAAACCAGAAAAAAGGTAAAAGAAAAAGGAAAAAGGCGCGTGTTGCAATTAGTTACATAAACATGCAGGGTGGCAGAAAGAAGGCAAAATGGTTAGAGATTGAGGAGCAGTTAAACAAAGAACAGATAGGCGTGTATGCGGTTACAGAAACACACCTTAGAGACTTGGAAGAGCCACCACATATTAAAAATTATGTTTGGGAAGGGTGTAACAGGACCATATCGGAAAGGAAAGGTGGGGGTGTAGGAATGCTAATTCACCGCGGAGCCAAATGGGTTAGAGTGAAACAGACGTGTTCAGAGCACCTCTGGGTTCGGGGCACAGTAGGTGGAAAGGAAACGTGGCTAGGGGTAGCCTACTTGTGGACGGGGAATAACTGCAGAGAAAAGAATCAGGAGATAGTGGATTGCATGAGTGCGGATATTAAGGAATTTGGTAATGGGGCCGAAATCATCCTTCTAGGGGACATGAATGCCCACATACATGACCTTGACGGATATTCAGACACCAATGGGAAGTTATTACTAGATCTTTGCGAGCAACATAGTCTGAAGATAGTTAACACGGGGCCTAAATGTGACGGCCAGATCACATGGGAAGTCGGAAACAAGCAATCAAGTATTGATTATTGTCTCATGACTGAAGGAATTTACCACAAACTGACAGAAATGAGGATAGACGAGGAAGGCATTAACAGCTTGGGTAGTGATCATAAACGAATAACATTACAAATGGGATACGAAACTGAAAATATGAGCATGGAATCAAAGTCTGGCAGCTCGTATTTAAATGACAAACAAATAATAAATATAGCCGCAAGAGTCGAGGAAGAAGTAGGCGAAATACCAGGCAAGGACTGGGAGTATAGTGAGCTGTTACATCTAATGACGAAGGAGATAGGGAAAGAGAAGAAAACTGTTTGCTGGAAAGGAAAAAGGAAGCCAAAAAGTTGGTGGAACAAGGAAATCCGGGAGGCGATCGAGAAGCGACGCGAAGCCTCACGGGAGCATAGAAAGGCAAAAAAGGAGAAGCGGCCGCAGGACGAAGTCAAAAAAATATGGGAAATATATTTAGAGAAAAAATCCCTTGTACAGAAATTGGTAGAGGCAAAAATTAAAGGTGAAAGTGAACGCTGGATGACAGAGATACACGAAAAAAAGGAGGCCGCGCCTAGGATTTTTTGGAGCCACATAAAGGCGCTAGGTAGGAAGTCTGTCACAACGCAACAACATATTCTAGATGAAGGAGGAAATCATTTGGAAGGGTACGAAGCGCTAGGTTACATCCAAAAGGTAACAGCCGATTCGTTTCAAAAGAGCGTCCAGGGGATCTCCCCGGTGAGTAAAAGTGTGGCGGAGAAAGCAACAGAGGAAGAGCTAGTACTTGATAATTTCAACTGGAAAAAGGCCGAAGGAAAAATTCCAAAGCGCACTGCCGCGGGTTTAGATGGGATTCCCGTTAGCCTCATTAACGAACTAGGACATAACACTAAAGAAGCATTGTTAAAAGCAGTAGAAAAAAGCTTAAAGGACGGACAAATACCGGACAGTTGGCGACAAAGTAGAATGAACTTAATCTATAAAGGCAAGGGAGAAAAGGACAAGATTCGCTCGTATAGACCACTAACCATTACATCGGTACTATACAGGATGGCGATGCAAGCAGTAAAAATGAAAATAGAAACATGGGCCGAACATAACGATATTTTGGGAGAACTTCAGAACGGATTTCGAGTCGACAGGCGGTTAGACGATAACCTGTTTGTTCTCACTCAGTGTATAGAAATATCCAAAATAGAGAATAGGCCCTTGTACGTGGCTTTTCTAGACATCACTGGGGCATACGACAACGTTAATCAGGAAATTTTGTGGGATATATTGAAAGGAATGGGCATGGGCGACGACTGTATACAGCTTTTGAGGGAGATATACCGAGAAAATACAGTTTGCATAGAGTGGGAAGGAATGCGTAGCAAAGAGAACGTTGAGGTTAGCAGGGGTCTGAGACAGGGATGTCCTTTGTCCCCGCTGTTATTCATGCTGTACATGGTGAGTATGGAAAAAGCGCTAGAAGGTAGCAACATTGGTTTTAATCTGTCACACAAACAGGGCGGCATGATGATTGAGCAGAAGCTTCCAGGTTTATTTTATGCGGACGATATCGTCTTATTTGCGGACAGTCGAGATGATATACGGCAGCTGGCGAATATATGCGGAAGGGAAGGTGAAGCTCTTGGACTAGGATTCAGTGTAACGAAGTGTGGATTGATGGTATTCAATGATCCCTGTGATCAGACGGTGTCCATACAAGGCCAAGAAATACCGAGGGTAAGTGAATACAAGTACCTTGGAGTATGGGTAAATGAGAGTGATAGATACATGGAGGTACAGGAAAAAGCCTCGGCAGCAAAAGGAAAGAGGAATGCGGCAATAATGAAGCACAGAGCGTTGTGGGGATACAATAGGTATGAGGTGCTTCGAGGTCTGTGGAAGGGTGTAATGGTTCCAGGGCTTACTTTTGGGAACTCAGTGGTGTGCATGAGGGCAGAGGTGCAAGCGGGAATGGATGTAAATCAAAGGACTGTGGGACGCCTCGCGTTGGGTGCTCACGGGAAGACGACAAACGAGGCTGTAAAGGGCGATATGGGGTGGGCGGGTTTTGAGGCGAGGGAAGCGCAGAGCAAAATAAGGTTCGAAGAAAGGCTAAGAAATATGAAGGAGAGTAGATGGGCAGAGAAGGTGTTCCGTTATTTGTATAGGAAGAGCGTGGACACACAGTGGAGAAAAAGAACTAGAAGACTCACTAGTAAGTATACGGCTGGTATTGTAAGCCGTATGTCAACAAAGAGCGTTAAGGGAAAAGTCAGGGAGGCGGAGAGGATTTACTGGATGGCAGCTATGGAGAAAAAACCGGCTTTGAGTAACTACCGAAAGGGCAAAAATGAAATAAGGAGGGAGGCATTTTACGATAATTCAAGGGGAAGCGCTTTACTGTTTGAAGCGAGATCGGGTTGCCTTAGAACGCGTAGTTATAAAGCAAGATTCAGTAAAGAAGAAGAACAATGCACATGCTGCGGGAAAGATAAGGAAACGGCGGAGCATGTTCTGATTGAATGTGGAGATATCCACCCAGGTGTACGTTTGGGCACGAGCCTACAGGAAGCCTTGGGTTTTAGGGACAACAATGGAAAGCTGAACACACCCGCGATTGAAATAAGTAAGAGACGGTTAGAGTATTGGTGGCAGAAAATTAGAGAGAAAGGACAAAAATAAATATTGGAAAAATAAAATATGGACAGTGTGCCGTAAATGGCAGAGAACTTAAGCTGAAAATTTACCTTTTTTTCCATTAAGATAGAATTTATCGAAGTAGAGGCATTAGGCCAACATAAAAAGAAAAAAAAGGTTTTTTTTTTTTTTTTTTGTCGAGCCTGGTGGCATACTTGTCACCACCCCGTTATAAAGGGGACGCTCATAGCATCCATCCATCCATCGTCACGGCACGAGACAAAGCGAGGTCAAAAAGGGGCGCCCCCTCGCGCAGTGTGTGCGCAACTTCAGTTCGCCTGCCGCTACCTCTGTTCCGCCTTCCGGTTCCTTGTGTGGCTGTGAATGTTGCGGCTTCCAATCACAGAGTAGACGTCATCAAAAGATGCGCCAGGTCTGTATTGCTTGCATGTTGTACTCGGTGAGTTTTTTGCTATTGCAACCTCTTGCAGCTCGTAGGGAGCTTTCGGCTTCGAAGGTGGTGAACGGCATCTTGTCCGCGCGTGGTGATGACGTGTTAACGGCCAGGTGTTCCTCATAAGTCAGTATATGACGTAAACGCGCATGCTTTCACACATTTGAGAAGATTGGGAGAAGAGATTGGCGTCCAGATGGCTTCGCGGTCGTTTCTTATGTTACCCTTCACGAGAAAAAACAAAAGCTGTTCTTTGCTACAATAGGAGAGCCGTATAGCGGAATTATTCATTGTTTCTAATGTAGCGTGATGTCTGAAAGGCGTTTGTTTGTCAACGCGAGAGATGCCTCATAGAACAAGCAATGTCAGCGATGGAGTCGTCGGCATCAACAAGAACGATGAAAATACTCAGGGGACCACCCGATGGCTCCACGGTGGCATCGTTTGCGAAGTCATCGCAAATTTTTTTTTACTCATGACGAAGCCACTATGACGTAACACGCGATGATATCATGTGACGACGTCATCTCATCATCGTTTGGCCAAAGGCGGGTGGTTTCCCAAATAGCTCAAGATCACCATAGGTGTTGAAAGGATGTGGAAGATGGGAGAAGAAATAATAATAATAATAATAATAATAATAATAATAATAATAATAATAAAATAATAATAATAATAATAATAATAGTATCCATAGTAGTAGTAGTAGTAGTAGTAGTAGTAGTAGTAGTAGTAGTAGTAGTAGTAGTAGTAGTAGTAGTAGTAGTAGTATCAATAAAATATTACTAACGATAGCATTAAAAAGTTCACACCATGAAAATTAAGGTGTTGGCGTAATTTGTTGTGAACAAAAAATTATCTTGTGCATGACAGGAAAACCGAGAAATATGCTAATAGTAAATTAAATATTAAAAATTTCTGGGCGTGAGTGAGGTGCCAACCCGTGTCGTTGGCCTGGAAAGCAAGTGTTCTACCACATAGCCACACATATGCTTGGAAATACAGTGAAAATAACTTCCTCTGCTTAGAAACGTGGTGAATATAACTTGTACGCTTTACGAACAGACGCGTCTTGTATACATGCTTCACAATACCGCATGTATAACACGATAATAAAGCATGACACATGCGTATATTGTGATCGGGTGTAGGAACATGCGAGTATTATGAATTCATCGTGTAAAGCAGACTAGCCACTTCAATAGGCACACGAATTACTTACATTTTTTATTAAGGCTACGTGGTGCCTGCATAACAAGTTTTTAAAGATTTCAGGCACTCAACAACCTGTGGTTTCAAGTATGATACCCATTACACAGAATTTAGCCGTACGCGAAAGCTCCACTGACACAAGCCATATTGAACTCAGTACACACTCGGTACAAGATATAGCTATCGCGTTCAACTCTAAAAGGCGGAGTTAAAATTTTCATTACTGATAATACCATTGAATTAAAATTATTATTATTATTATTATTATTATTATTATTATTATCCAACAAAGTGCTGGTGAAGTTTAGTTATTATTCCCATGATATGTATAAGAACTGTAAAAGGGGAAACCTGTAGAGGTCATATGATGATTTTGGGACGTTAAACCACGCAAATAAATCAATCAGCCTGTAGAGGAGAGGCCAATTTTGATACGCAGAATGTCAGCCCACATTAGAGTGTGCCACTCCCAGTCAAACTATTTCTTTCTAACGGCGAGTAGGCCATCGTCGGAAGCTTGCATTCATGCCGAGCACTTGAGCGTGGGATATCAATTACTTATAAGAGGTTCATAGGTGATAATTCGCACCCATCGGCTTTCATAACGTTTATCCCACTGTCTACACTTAAGGGAGGTGTTCTCACAAAAGCGAACCCCGAACGCCACTACGAAACGAAACATTCCACTTTACGTACAGGAAATGAAGCCAGAACTCAGCCTTCTCAATAAATTGTTCAGCTGCCATGGTCGATTGTAGGTTCCTGAACAGTGATATCACTTCATTGTCTTTGAAATAATTCGGGCACTTTGAAAAGGGTCCTCGTTACTTTAAGACCTAACTTACTAACCCACAAGGTTTTTATATATACGCACATAAGATCTTGGGCTTAACCTCGACATTATTGTTGTGTGCATCCCTCTTATTAGGTTTTTCCCGGTCTTTGCGAGAATGTTTACGGACCTGATGACTTTTTTTGTAACATTTATTGAAAATATTATATGGTAATGATAACTCATGGGCGCTACATATATAAAATTCTCAATAACATCCAGTGTTCAAATAGTATATATGTACATGTTTGGGGATTAACCCTTCATAATATACCATGTTATTGTTGTTTCTAAAAAGAATATGTGAGCTTAAGTTTCACAAAAACTGTTTTTAGAGCTTTTTTTGGTGGTATCTCCGTTTTGTGCTGGTTCACGCAATTGGATGGCTTTCACGTCCAAGTTCTCAGTCGATATGTTTTTCGTCCGTCCTAAGGTATCAATGGTTATAAAAGTTTTCTTATCACTCTTTATTGCACATTTGTTTGCTTTTAGCTATGTAGTCTGGCAATTGTCTAGCTGATCTTTCATATGCTTTATTGATACCTGCAAATCAGTGCTCTCGGTTGCGCGTGTCTTCAAGATGTGTGCACAATGGCCGCTGTACATATGTAGCACCAATGCTCAGTCTCATCTCTAGTTCATCTTCTTCCGCACTGGCCATATAATACGTGCGGCTAACTTAGTAACGTAAAAAAGTAATTATTCATGCGTTTTTGATGAGCTATCTTGAATAATTTCTCAAGTATGAGATTTACTAGGACACCACAGTTCGTTCTTAGCCCCACTTTTATTCACTTCATCCTTGTTTTGTTTCTTTCTTATGAAGAGAGAATGCCCACGCACGGACTTCAATTCCGGGTGAGAAGCTGGCCTCGGGAATGCGTCGGGTGAGAGAACTAGTAGCATCGAAGGCTTCCACAAGAAAGTTCTTAGTGGCAGAAGTGGAGCTATCATATGTGCGCTGGGGCTGTGCTCGCTGGGCAAGTCGAAGTGTGGGAGAGGTCGTGGTTGTTCTGCCGTGTACGGGCTGTGGTGACGTTATGAACACTTCCGAGAGGTAATTCAGATGGTATCCTTTAAGTTCGAAGCCCTTTAGGGTCTCGGCTTGTCGGTGTCTAATGTCGTCACCATGTGTGATCTAGTTACTATGGTCTACGATACACGCTTATGTGCCACAAAAACTAAGTGAATTCCAGCACTCTCTATCGGTCTACACACACAAAAAGACGACAACGGTAAGGCAAAGAAATAGCCGGTGACATTAGAGGAGCTCAGACACCTTTGTCTTGCTTTCGAGGAAAGCAAGAGAATGAATTGAAAGAAAGGCTGGGAGATTAATCACAATTGTAGAATTCGGTTCGACTCTGCACTAAAGGGAGAGGGTATGGGATAAACGATGACAAGGAAAGCGAAGATAAAAGTAGACACGAGAAAAAAAATAACGAAGTTGGGTGTGCTGTGTCTATTAAGTAGGCCACTACCACGCAAGAAGTTCAATAAGGCCTTGACTGATCGTCTCTGCGAAAACACGTCATATCGGCATTTGAGCACTGAGTGTTCTGATAAGAGTCTGCCTTCGAGGCGGGCTAACGCAGCAGCTAACGGCAGCGTGTGCGTGCTGTAGCGAGGGTGGTCACAAAGAGTGTGCTCTATCGTTTCATCGCGGCAGCAATTATTGCAAGCAACACTCTTTTGCATGCCGATTCGGGAAGCAAAAAAGTTGGTAAAAGCAGCCCCAAGCCACAGTCAGCAAAGCACTGTTGTCTCAAGCCGAGAAACTTTGGATGGAGGCCGATGTCGACGAGACGGGTCCAGCCCATGCAGTCGCGTGAGCTGTAAATTTGCTGTATTCCACTGGTATTTAACTTCTTCATTAACACTCTGTCTTATTTTCATGGCAGCATGACCCCTTGAATAATTCAATCGATTCTTCTACACCGTCTTTGTCCACAGATACAGCAGCTGCGTCGACATGCTCAATTCCTAAATCACCGCAGTGTTTTGTAAGCCACTGAAGCATGGTGTCATGTCCTTCGTCGAAGAGGTGGTGGAGCAGCTTTCTCATTTCCAACACTAGTTGTTCATGAGGTCCACGGCTTAATGCAATTACGAAATACTGTAGTGCTGCCTTGGTCTGTAAACACGCTCTATTTCTTGGCTTCTTGACGGGGGATTGGTGGCTTAATCAGAGTGCGCTAAGCAGAGCAGGAAGTTTCACAGCTGTTGATCTCGTCTGGTGAGATCGCCAAATCTTCGTGCTGGTGGCATTTGCAGGAAATATCTCCAATCTTGTACACCCATTCACGGTCGTTGAAGCCTCAATTTATAGATAGCTATGCTCGCTGTAAATCTTACACAACAAGAGAATGAAAAGCTGCTTTAGCGATAAAAGCGGGAGCCAGATTTGATTAAAAGCTTGGAAGTGTAAGTCTAACTCTCGCTTAAGCTGTATATTTTTCGGTATGCGTGCACGATAGGACAAGACTTTCTGACAAAATAAGGAAAGAACTTGATCTTCTGGCAGTGAGGCTAATTGATGGGCAGGGGCGCCAGCAAGATGCCTCAAGTGTGCTGAGTGCTTTCATTACGATATGCGTCTTGACTAGGTAGTCATTTCCATTCGCACTTGTCTGAGCTCTTTGCCAACATCGCGACAGCCCTGGAAAAATTCGCAGAGCCATGTCCTGGTTGCTTCCTAAAGTGAGAATGCTGGTTCTGTAGGTATTCGTCAGCACAGACGAGCTTATCGCAAATAGCTGAAAAAATGGCAGTGGCTTAGCTCAGCTATGCCAGGATATACGTAGCGTTAGCAAAGGTTCAGCTGATTATTCTTAGCTTTCCAGATATCATGCTTACAGCTGTTCCAATGATACATGCACGGTATACGTATTATGTGGCACACGTATATTTATTTTGCCGGGCAGCTACTTCGGGATCCGATGAGTTAAGCTTCTCCGCTCTACTGCACCGTTGAGCAGCATTTTCACTCTCCTTCTCCATGGCCTTAGTCTTATCCAGTCAGAGGCGTTTGCCACTGTGGCAGACGCCTCTGACTGGCGTTTGCCACAGTGGCAAACGCCTGTCAGAGGCGCTATCAAGCGGCTCCAGCGCAGTGTCAGATGGCGACTGCACAGGGAAGGCGCGCGCGTCGGTGTCTATATGTCTACCGAGGTTATGACGGCACTCCTCTGCAAAGCGCACGCCGGCGGCGGCGAGTCACCCGCGGCCGCGGCCGAGGCGAGGGAGGTGCCGGCTCTGGTGCGTGACGACTGATCGTCTGCGCAGCGCATCGAATATCGCGCACACCGGCGGCGAGCCGCGCGCGGCAGCGGCGGAGTATCATTGCGCATGCGCAGACCAGTGCCACGCAAAATTGGCTCAGCGAGGCCAGTGTAACTAACGCTACAAAACTTTCTTGTCCATCTGCATCTTTGCAAGTACTGAAGTCCCCCATGTTTTCCCTGCGAAATACTTGAATAAGTTAACGATGTCAGTGACATTGTGCAGAAACAGCGCAAAAAGGAGAAACCAGAAAAAAAGGACACACACAGAGCACTGACTTACAACGGAAATTTTATTCTTCAAACAACACATATACAGCTATGCAGAGAAGCCAGCAAAGAAGAAACAAAAGGGATAACTGAACTTAAATGAAAAATGAACACCATAAAACGACCCTCATAGTGTGGGCAGTGAAATATAATATAATGATGGGTTTATGATGTTATTTTTTTACCTAAGACATCACTTTTGTTTCTTCTTTTTTTGTTCCACTGCTTAAGTATATAGGCGAAGATTGACAAATAAAACTTTTCTTGTAAGTCAGCTCTCTGTTGTCTCTTTCTTCGTCTAATTTCTCGTTTTTTGCGTTCTTTACTTTTGATGGGTTGTACCTACACGCCCGAGCAACCACTTTAGCTTAATGTCTCTCAGCCTTTTTTTCACATAGGTCACATGTGCACTCCAGCAAAGGTCTATCAATGAACATGCCTAAAATTTGTGCGCCCTGGCATATTGTATAACTCGGTCATCGATAGATACGGCGTATTTTCTCCTTGGCTTTGAATAAATACAGTAAATGTGCATTTCTCTGGCGGTACCTTGAGACCCTGTTCCTTGAGGTGCACCAATAACAACGCCGCATCTTTCCGAATCCTTGCGCGTGCCTGAGGCTGCGTCACGCCAGATGTCCAGATGCAGAAGTCGTCAGCATACATAGGTAGCTTGACCACACTCGACAGTCGTTACACTAGGCCAATCAGAACGAGGTAGAAGAGGGTTGTGCTCAAAACGTAATCTTGCGAAACTCCGTGGTGCGTCGGCTGTTCGGAAGTTGGACCATCAGCAGTGTTCGAAATAAAAACCACCCTTGCAAATAACTGCGTGTGTAACAATATACTTGACGATCAAAGATTAACCTGCTCAACTTTTTCGAAGATGTTGCCATAGAGAACATTGTCGTATGCTTCTTTCACACCAAGGAACTTAGCAACTATATTCATTCATATGTGTACTGATGTTGTACATACGTGACAGGGTCGATAGCATTGTCTACGGAACCGTTGGTGATGGTGAAAAGCAGCCGTGGCATTCGCGTATATCTTGTACTATTCAGAGTACCGTTCAAGTATTGCCCGTACTATTCGCTCCATTTTCTTTCCAATGTATCTTGAAACCATGTGAAGTTTCATTTATAGCTTGTAGATGGCGACGGGAGAGGCCTTCCTCATATCCTCAAGTAGAGTTTGGAACATAGCAAAGTCTGTTCTTCGTACCGTGGTGGATGAATACGTGTTATAATTACGTTAATCTTCAGGTTTTCGGTCACGTCAGTTTGTTTCACTGCCCACAAATCATTTTAACCATGCGGCGAAGCGGCGTGACATGCAAGACAAATGAAGGCAGCTGCTATGTGTGGTGCCCCACAAGAACGTAGGACCTGCGACATTCAGGAGGGCAGTGCCATGGCTTGAAACCAAGGAAGCTAGACGTCCTCCTATTGAGTTCACTCTTGAGCTCCCCAAATGGACTATTGTGCACTGAAGCCTCCGGTGATAACCGATGTACGCGGATGTGCCTTAAGATCCGGTACAGTCTTTTCACATCATGTCAACTTGAACGAAACAGATACACACAAAACAGCGGAAAAGTGACCTTTTCGTTTTTGAGAGTCAAGCACACATACCGATTGTCGTCGTGAGGTTGCACTGGCTCGACGACGTAACTAAGAGCTCCGCGAGTAAAATTAACTTTGGTACTCTCGATGTCACTTGATAAGAAAAATGACTCGTACCCGAATGGTATGATTGAATATGAGAATTTTGATATATATGTAACCATGATCGAAAATTGGTATATACGAACAGTTTGACCACACTAAGAAATGCTCGATCGAAGAACTTTTGCGTTTAACTGAATAATAGACGACTCTCTGACCTCTTGCCGAAACGACCTGTGATTGTCGGCTTTGGCTTTACTTTGGGATTGCTAGTACTGGGCTCAATGCGTTCAGCACTTATAGCCCACTCCTTGCAGTTGGTGTATAAATAATTTTCAGACGACCTCTGGTGACGCTCGCGAAATATCGCAGCATAGGAAAGATTTGCCAATCAGTGATAAAAGCCTCGTCAACAGCAGAAATGGCTTTCGCTGGAAGCAGAAGGCGTGAGGCCTGCATAGGTGGCCTTGCGTTCGTAGGCACGTGCTAGTCTACAGGGGAGAGAGGCTTCACCGTTGGAGGCCTTCTTGTGCTCTTCGGCTTTATTATAAACATTGATGATGGCGTTGACTCAATTGGTGTATGAACACTTCCTTCACTTGAGAACTTTTGTGTATGGCGACGCCGACGCCGGATTTTCCTTTATGTTTCCCTATAGGCAGAGTTTTACACTCATACAAGAGAGAAGAAGCACGTTAGGGTAAGCTGTGTTTGAACTCGATTTTCAAACGACGTTAGCTGAATGGTGACACCCATTTCTACTTTCCCAATTGCAGGCTTCGCACCACGAGTGTTTCATGAAAGAAATACCTCTCTAAACACTGCATGCTACGCCTTTTTTCTAAGTTTCACGTATACATATAGGTGGAGCCGAAACACCCTCCCCCTCGTGTTTTGCCCCTCCCCAGAATTCTCATAACGCTTTCACCGATAAATATTAGAACTATCATAAGACACTGGTTTCTTTAATCGTTCAAAATGCACTTTGGTCATAGATCTAAAGATGTGCCGCAACGTCGCTGCATCGAAGTTGCCAAACACCAATCGCCGTGGTCTGAGCTCACTTATTACAAAGTGCTGCAAACAATCAAGTTCTTCTGTGGGGACAAGTTTCACTTTTATGTTATAGTGATTTCTAAGAAGGAGAAATCTACCATGTTTATCAAACTTCTTTTTATGTCGTCAAACCTATGGATGTTTCTTGTTTATTTCAGAAAGGTGTTTTTATTTACGTAATTGTTCGTGCTTGTACATTATTGATAATTTTTACATTAGGTAGTTTTTAGTTAGGTGCAGGCAATTACCAATATAAGACTTTTCATTGGTTCCAAAGGACCACTTCCTGCTTCTTTTGTGTTCTATCGCAACTTGTTAAAGGGTCCCTGAAAGGGTTTTTTCACATTCCGTTTTTGATTACACCACTATTGGAGCAAATAATTGGCACCAGAGCTGAATCGAAACACCTATTATTAACGTAGCTACGAGCACAAAAAAAGTGCCCGCCTCCTTCGCTCCGCGTTTCACCCTCATCTGCCCTCAAAACTTCCTTTGAATGCTCGGGGCTAAGCTCCGCCTTCACGGCGTCTACGTCGCGATATCTGAATCTCGCCTCTGATCTGATACCGGCAGTCTATGCTGCGCGTTCCACAGCCAATCAAATCAACGTGAAACGATGACGGTAGTCGTGCAGAGCGTGTCGCTCGGTGTATGGGTGATTAAAAACGCGTTTGGCCGAGTCGCAGTGACCTGCAGCGATCTAGAGCGGTTCGCAGTTATAAAGCGTTGTGTTAAATTACACAGTTTACGCAGAGAGCTCAAATCAGTCTCTAAATCACCCTTGGAACCTGGTATACCTGCCCATTGTGTTTGTAAAAAAACTTCAAAACCATTTCAGGGTCCCTTTAGGCGCCGAGTGCTTGTGCTTTGAAGCACCACAGCTACCTAATTTATCTGTGTCCTGCAGAAGTTGAAGTCGGAAGTTTCAACTTCAACTTCAGAAAAAGTGATAATAATAACGTTGAGACAAATAAAATAGCAATTTGATGAAGCATATAGTTATTAGCGTAGCCGTATATGTGGCAGTTTAGTTTTCGTTCGGAAGATAACTCGACTATTATCACAAGTATGCAGCTGAAAGAAAACGAATCCAAAGCTTACTGCACAAAAAGATTTAAGTAAGAGCTGCGAGAACACTTAGAGAATGCAGTGTCTTCTTTTTTTGTCTTGTATTTCAACTTGACTTCGCAAGAACCCTACTAGTAGATTTAGCAAAATTTGCGTACCTATATGGATGAAAACTCTTATTCCAGAAAAAATGATCCACCGCTATCCAACCTGCTTGCTTGTACTTTGCTAAATTTTGTGCACTCGTTCCTTTCATCCGTTTACCTCTACTTGTATTTTGTGAAATCGGGTTTCTCAATGTGCTATAAATAAAAGGCACGAAATAGGAGGAAACCTTTCCACTTCTTTGGGGAAATGTATCAAGGACACCACTTGCTCCAAAAACTATGAAACCAGATTCATAAGACCTCGCATAGGGCCTACAAAAAAAACGTGATAAGGAAGCAAAACGATTACTTGTTGAGGTCAGCGAGCCTAGTAATAGCAGAGAAAATGGACATTCAACTGCGATGAATTTTATGTGCATTGTACTCTCCTCTGATCATATGAGCAAAGTCGTGAAAAAGAAGAAATGCACAAACGCCCATAGGGTTCTGCCACGTCAAAAGGGAGGAAGCGACTAAGGGTACTAGGAAGTCAATTAGCCTCTCGTTTGTCCTGCTTGAATCACAGTACTTCTCTCCCAGTGGGTTGTTTGCTATGGCAACAAAAAATATTTTGTGCGCAGCTTCACTCTGGTGGAGGGTGAACAAAGGCGTCGCCTGCAAGCGCGGCTGTGTGTGCAGATGTGATTGAACGATCGCCTAGAGAGCCAGTAAGTACCAGAGGGTGCTGGCTTGGGGGAAGGGCACCCTGCGGGTGTGAGTGCCCCGCAACTTTATGTCTATTTTTGGATGGTATGGCGCTCCGAGTCAGTGATGAAAAGGCAGGGGATCGCTGCCATTTTTAACCTTCACAGCTGAGAACGAGAGCACGCGTAAATTCGGTGGCCGTCTTTTGTGTGCACCGAAATGCTTTCTTTTAGCGTTCGCCGTTCTATTAGGACTACATCAAGTTAGCTGTCAAATCAGGTGCTTAAGAGCCAATTACGAGGCAATGCATGTAACTCTCTTTTTTAGGCGAGGAACTCATTTGTTGTTCTTCCGTCTTTGCATTTTCGCCCGCACACAAATACGTATTCCTCGTTTAAATGTTTAAGATGTTTCATGTCGAATGCCACTTTTCTCGCTTTCATCATTTCGGAAATTGCAATTATCTACCCTTGTTTATCGCCGGTGTGGTGCGCTTCTTTCGTGTTTTCGCTATTTTATTTATTTTCGAAACACTATGCTGGGTTGTGATGTCATGTGCGAAAGTATGGCATTGGCTAGGTGTTTCAAACAAGAAAACTGTGAATATATTGATCGTTTTGCAGACGAGTTACTCATCACAGATGGAGCATTCGCAATAGCTGTGGTGTGCAATTACTGTTTTGTTAATATCTATGATGTTTTCTTTAGGACGATTGTTTGTGCATCTTTACAATATACCTATGTACACTTGTTACTCCCTGAACTCGTTTAGCTGAGACTCCTTATTCTTTTTACAATAAGCAAGACGAACAAAAGGAGTATTTCCTAAGTAGAATAGTTTAGAGTGCACCGAAAATTCGGCGCCGAGCTGAGATGCGCAACTACCCATATGATCTGGTTTACAATGACTATTTCGATAAAGTTACCTGAAGCATTATTCATTTTCTTTACTTTCCAGGTGACCGCTTGTTTTCTGGGAGAAGGTTATCAAGGCCTTAGCATAGGGCTCCTGGCTGGAAGCATAGCTGTGTACACTTTATTTTCACATGATAGGAAATCAAACTCTCAGTCAGGGCCCATGTGAAGTCAAATCCAAATTTCTTACTTAGCGAAATTACTTCACGCGTGGCATTTGAATATACCGCGCGCAGCCTTTAGTCGCTGTTTCCAATAGCTCAAAACTGCTGTAAAATTTTGGCTGCAGAGCTCTGAGTGTGTTATTGTATATCTCAATGTTATCAAATTATCGCACCTATCACTGTCTGTTTTTCATCAATAAATCCTGTGTACATTACCTTGGGATGAAATTACACACCTGCCTTATTGACTGTGCTCAGTCAGGCACGTCGTCGCATGATAAAACAGCATGAACGTTTATATATTTATTTTTGTTTAGGAACATAGGCGTGCACACAGGAGTAGTGGACCACTTCTCAATTTCAAGAGTGCTTCTGATCAACGCATTAGGTGTGTAACGCCATCATAAAGCGACGATAGCTACTCTTAAACCTTTAATCTCATAAGTCCTGATCATTCTTCTCCTACAGATTGGTTAACTATGAAGAATGTATAACTTTGCCACGACTAACCCATTGTGCATTTTAGTGAAAAACCCTGTCGCTTAAGTTCATTTCGTAAAATTTTATGCTTTCAATGTATACAAGTCAAATGTAGCATGTTAATCTACTCCAGTTGACTGTTTATTGGAATTTTCGATGAGAGCTTCAATTCTAAAATAACGTAAACATTGCCGCAGCTTCCTTTTCTCTTGAATTACTCATAGCAAAGCTTCTCCGGGCAAAAATGAGGACACGGCTGCCTTCTTCTGAAAGCAATAAAAATAAATTCCCTTCTTTCTACACGAAAATCACCCCGACGTGTTCAGGGATATAAAAAGAACGGAGAACCTAATCGTATACGAAGAGGAACGCATGAGTGGTGGCTTGCGCGTGATATCGAAGTCAGGCATAAAAAACAAATTCTATTCGTCTTCGTTCGTGTCTATATGATCGCCGACATCTGCAGTTTGTCTTGTAGGGGAAGCTCGAATCAGTGGCTGTGTTCAGAAGTGCGATGCACTCACGCTTCCGAACACCTTGCGCATAAATAATTCATAACAACCGTGTCGTTCTTCGAGCATACCGCTCACACTTCACCTTCTGTGATGTATACAGTTGCCGGCAGACAAGCTGATCAAGCAGCCTTTTCTGCTTCGTACTACAGGCACTATGTTGACAACACAAGCAGCCTTAGTATTAGAGCAGTGACGTTAGTTCTTTTACTCAGCTGTTTTGTTATGATCTAGGTTTACCGAGGTCGTAGATAAAAAGTTATTATCATAAACCAGCGTGCACTCAATGCCTCCTCAAGTATTTTTTTACAAAGGGTGCTCGAAAGAACCACCCGCTTGTCATCTGTGTTCTCTCGCGCTGGATACATCGATCATGAATTACCAACTGGCCCTATCGTCCACTTTGATTAGTCGCAAAAGAATTTCAAACATTCTCACCAGGATTGCTGTTATCTGCCCTTGCGTGACTCAGTGCAAGCTGTGCTAAATTTTATAATTTCTTTAACGTATGCAGAATCATAGCGCACTTACATTGCGAGGTTTCTTATGAACATTTAGGTGCTTCGTCGCAGACAACCGCTAAGTCCGGCAGCGGCAAGCAAACGTGGTATCACCTAAAACTGTACAAGCAGCCAGGGAACGGAGTTCCACTTGGAAAGCTTCAAGTCATCGGACAATAAATTCACAGTTGTGATGACTGCTACAAGCGTCATAATCGGCGAGTGTATCTGACATAAAGACCTCACTGCAATCCTGGCCGCACAATATGCTGCTCGTAGGCGTAGACCCTTCGGCTAATTTACGACTGCTACTCATGCAAGTCCACTCTGCATATGACTAAGTACTCGCGCCAATTGAGATCAAAGACGTGAGTATCAACTCACGGAAGAATGTCCTGACAGTAGATGTTCTGTCCCCCAGTGCTTTCCAAATCCTACGAAACATCACGGAAACCAACAATATCTAAATTTCATCACTTATCTGCACTAGCTGCAACGGCATTAGTGGCGTCATCTATGATATGGACATTTCCATCCCAATTGATCATTTTTATCTTGATGATCCCAAGTACGGAAGGTGCTCTAATCACGCATCTCGCAAAGCTCGGTCACTCACGCTGCTTGAAGCTTGTCTTTGAGGGAGACAGTATTCCATCACACGTCGAAACTGGCCATGTTCGCCATCAATACATCCATCCATACATACCGAAGCCCCTTCAATACTGCGAATGTTTCAAAAAGGAACACGTAAAAGTTGTGTGTACCAGCAATGTTGTGAGCCAGTGGTGTGCTAACCCCCCTTTCGAAGACACCTGCCACGCACCTTTGTCAAGGTACCCAAACAGCCATGCCGCTCATGAAGCGTTGAACTAAGGATTGTCCGATAGTACGAAACTAGCACGCGATATTTAAATTATGGTGTGTGAAACTGAACACACAAAAAAGCTACTGCTGACAGGCAACGTCGCATCACCACAGAAGGTCATCGCCAAACGTGACATCTGCCGATAGAGACAAATCATCTTCCATCAAAGAAACTGTCCACCAATCGACAAGATCTGCAAAGACGAATACAGCGTAAACAGCAGCATTGTCAACACTCACACCTCATGAAGAGTAGCCTTCACTTCCACGAACACAGCCTGGTTCCGACGTGCATCACATCACGACAACCTCGATGCCCTCTCGAACCGTTGACGCAAAGATGGCGGAGACTCGCCAAGTCATTATCATCTTTCCGAAACCAATGAGCGTAATGCGCATGCTCCTAATCAAGATAAAGACCCCATTGACGAAGAGCGCCCTGCAAGTGCTGGCAATTTGGAGTCTGGCACTTGCAACTCCAGAGTAAAACCGTGGCCCACGAGATCCTGTTTTTTCGAGACGAGGTCAAGAACGCATTTGTATTTCAGTGGAACACCAGAGAGTTTAAGCCGTACATGTCCAACCTTAGACAGTCTCTATTCACAAACCAGTACTGCTCAATTGTGATTTGTGCACCCAACCTATCAGCTCACAACAGACTCTTCAGATATGAGTGTTTTATGTCATTCATCCAAGGAGAGCGTCGCAAGGCTTTTGAGTTCGTACTGTTCGAACTGACTTATGCTCATCACCCTGTACCACCTACAGGTGAAAACCAATACGTACGCCTAAATCTCAAGCAAAACAAGACGACGCTCAAAATTCTCGGAGCCTAAATTTCTCTATGAAGTAGTATAGACGGCGAGTTTTTGAGCGGAATTTTGAAATTGACTCCGAAGCCGTACTGGTGACTCCTTACTTATATGTCCACCACTACTTGTGGAGAAATTTCAGGGTCAACACTGCAGGTAGACAGCTGATGTCTTTTCCTTATGAATGCGAACTTTACCTTGGAAACGACGGCAGCCCTAATTAAAAAGTAAAGTAGTTTCCTGAACCTCACTTCCATGTCAGGTTCATCCGCCAGAAGAGTGCAGTAGTTTCCCAATTTGCAACAGGGAGTAGTGACCACATCCCAGCATACATAAACATTTACGATTCCCCCAGTCGCAAGATCTCCATAGCCGTCCGGTGCACCGATTGGCTAAAATACAATGCTAATCATAAAAGACTCTGTTGGCAGCTGACCCTTCAACCTCGAAGACCTGATAAAGAGCGCCCTACAGTCCACCACGCGTTCGCTTTCGGGGAGCTCATCACGCACCGATATTCACATCACACTCAAAATACTTCGAGCGATTCTTTGTCGTGCAATATGACAGTAGAAGAACAAATTCCACTGACGGTTTGAGCTTGGCTAGACGCACACAAAAGAAAATACAGCATCACACGGACAAGCTGGCTAATGAACACTGGGTATCTTTTTGCGAGCCCTTGGATTCAAGAAAGCCTCTGTTTGATCTAAAAACTGTTCATGGTCTTCGTAAAACCTTTGGACAGCGCTACCTAATTAAATCTCTGGCACTTCACTTAAGTTCCGAAGAGATTGACGTCACAGAATCTTTCTGCCATAGGACTGTCTGTCAGGCATATTTAACTAGAATGAGCACACCCGACTGCCCTTTATCCTCACGTGATTCTCGTATAGAGTGTTCGTTGTCAATGGACGAACTTAATGAATACGGCACTTGCTTTGTGTACACGTCCTTCAACGCCAGGACTTAATGGCGTCACCAACCATGCCTTGTATCATCTAGAAGATGAAGCTTGGAAGGTACGCTTGCTGCTATACATCGACTCCTGGCAAACTGGCGTGGTTCCACTGCTATGGAAATCAAGTCTCCTGATTCCACTTTTCAAAGCCGGCAAGTCACCTTTGAAATCTCCTCCTACCACTGAATCACCCTGGCGAGCTGTGTGGGAAAATATATTGCTATCAATATAACGCGTCTGAAATGGTACTTAGCGTTTTATAAAATTTATCTAAATACTATTAGCGGGGCAAGACAACGCCGCTCATGAATCTGCATTGTATTTGACTTGGTGACTAATGTCGAACACCGGAAAGCCTGTAAACGATTATCTGCTGCTCCGTTTCTTGCACCTTAACGGGGCTAATGACAATGCAGCTCATGAAGCCATACTGAGCGCATTAGAAGCACGAGGAGTTGGTTACAAGATCTGTATAAGGTTGCACAGCTAGTTACAGAATAGATGATATCTAGCGCAGCCAAAAAATGGCCCAACATCCGAGTATTACTGGTAGACATGGGGTCCGTAAGGCCAGGTGGAATGGCATGCCTGATGTTTTTCAACCTCATTAGACTTGACGAAACGCGGCCAAGGAGCATGCGACTCTTCCTTTATGGGGACGACATCTGTGTATGGACGTCAGGTGTGACTCGATTTCAACTTCGCGCTCGACTTCAGAAGGCAGCAAGAGTGACATCGCGCTATTTATGTAGAAAAGGACTCATGATTGCGATGAAATAGTGTGCAGTTTCGGCATTCACGGAAACGCCAATGTCCGCCTACAGTGCATCAATAACCACGTAATTGGTGTTATCCAGCTGCGGTGACATGTTCTGAGTCATAATCGACCGAGACCAGTCTTACTCGACACAAAGCAAGGCGAAAAGTGGCTGACTGCCACTTGTCACTTGTTCAGGTGCATTGAAGGAAAAAATATAATGGTAGTGTCCGTACAGTCTATGTACAGCTGTGCGGTGCAGTATTTATTAAATTCCTGTGGTACTAGCCTACCTGTAATTTATGTTACGTGCAAAACTAATCTGCGCAAACTTCAAACTATTGAAGCTCAGGATGTCAAGGTGTACCTTGGTTTAACCCGGTGCGCGTCGAGCACTGTCATCATTGCCATTGCGTAGGACTGCCTGATCATGACGCATATCACTATAGAAATGATGCAGACTGACCTCGGGCAATACACCGAAACCTCTCTCGCTACTTGGTGAGCCTCGTTACTGGAAAGCCCCGTACGAGGTTTATGCAATTGTCTGTGCACATCGTGCATTCTTTACGTCACCTTATATGGCTATGGAGGAGCCAGTGTATCGACCGTGGTGCCTGACTCTTCCACAAGTACGTCTTACTATTTCAGGACTGCAGCGAAAAAATTGTATTTCCCCTCATGAGCACTAAATCAACTGAGCGTGCCCCTGTGGTACAAATTTTATGTCACCACAAAAATCTACACATACCTACACTGGTGGCTCGACCGCAATGTCAGGTCTCGGTGGTGCGATGGTGACAGCAGCTCGAGGAACAAACCTGAGAATCCAGCATGTAACTGCGAATCTCAACCTGAGAATCTCACAAACCTGAGAATCTCACATGTAACTGCGTCTACGGTGCCAGAACTTGTGACACTGTGCGGGGCCCTAAAGTACATCGCAATTCAGAGACTGAACAAATGGTTTGCGTTTTCCGATTCGAAACAGGCCTTAAAGTACATGCAGTCACTTCTAAGACTAGGTGGCCTCGAACAGCTCACGTACAAGGTTGTCCAATTTCATTGTTCAAAAACGTGCCGCGAAGTAAACTTTCAGTAGCTACCAAGTCATAGTGGGATCAGTTGCAATAATTCCCCAGACAATCAGGTTTGCACATCTAACCAAGGAGAGCGCACCCTTCCGATTCCTCTGAAGACAGACGCTGGAAGGCTGCTTCGCTACCTCGCACGTAGTCTATGTCTGTTGGAGTGGAACACCCAAAAGATAAGACATATCAGACTCCACCAAATAAACTCTCAACTGTGTAACTCTGACATCCATTCGAAGTTTATCGACGTGATGATTGCTTCTTTGTCGGCTTTGATTGGGAAGTTGCCTTCACGACGGCATATACAACGCTGAATGACCGACAGTGTGACATGCGAGGTCAATGGCACCGAAGAATACACCGATCATCTGCTACGCCATTGTCCTCAATTTGTCATTCAGAGATGAAAACTACCTGACGCGTTAAGACAACTGGACGATCGGCCCCTTTTTGTGCAGATGCTCATGAAGCCCCGTCCTCGTCTTTGGTCGGTAGTCAAAGCTCTCTTGCACTTTCTGAAGACTACGGGCCTATGCAACACCTTCAACTTTTCTATACTGCTGCCACTGCATACACGTCAGCCATTTATATTTATATAGTCCACTACTGCCTACGTGACATTTATACACAATTTTCTGGTCTCTTTCTCTTCTCTTTTCCCTCTCGTTCGCTCTAAGAATAAGAGTGGAGTGAGAAGAATTCCTGTCCCATTCACTCTGGATTCGCTCTGAGGACCGCAAACGCACAACAATGTATGGGGTATAAAAATAGCTTGCCGTCGAGTATCGCGTGAACGCAAGCTTTGTGGCCTATTGGTTAGTGCCGCACGCTGTGAATCGAGAGGCCACTTGTTGGACGCACCACGACAGAAGCTCGCTTTTCGCTTTGCAACCAATTAGTATATATTTTGTGTCATATCCGTGACGCAACACAATCGACGGAGCCATAGTAGACACCGGCATAAAAACGTTTCGCGTTAAAAGACAATTCTATGAAAACATTTAATAAAGATAATCCATGAGCTCATATTTCACTCAATTGATTTTCTAAATACTTTAAAGCATATGGCCTCCCATTCAAAACAAGTGAAATCGCAAGGCTAATAACCGAAACGAGTAAATTATGAGAACTCTGGCGGGCAAAAAGCAAGAACAATAAAGGTTTGAAAATTTATCTGCAACAACCTCAAAATCATCCAAGCCTATTTACTGAAATCTGGCGGGCACATTGTATATTCCTAGACCGTAAAACGCGGCAAAATAGCTATCCACCGCTCCTCTAGAGGGAGTGTCACGGTGTTGCGCGTGGAATGAAAGCGGGTCCATTAAAATTCACCTTTCGTTTTGGTGGTGTGCATGACGTACCGACAGATGTTGCTGCAGCACTCTGTCAGCTACGCTCGAACAGACGCCCTCCAAAATTCCTGCTCCATGACTTACGTCACCACCGGCCGTTTGCGCCTTCCATATTTCGCTTTGGCCGAAGTTATATCGTACATCGCTGCCGCGCGTGCCACTTTCTAAACGGCAGCGTGACAAATTCGATGGCTTACAGGGGAGATGCTTTGTCAAATGTGGTGCCGCTGGCGAGTTCGATCGCACCCCTCGGGCTGTTTCGACCTGACCCATGGTATGGGCCCGTCGTGTGACTCGTAGCATGGTTCACTGTCCCTTCTGATTTTACGGCACTGCCGGCTTTGACGAGATCAATAACCGTTGCTCACAAGTCTTCGGGGTGACAGTAACTTGACTCTGTGTTATAAATTGCTTCAAATTTCGTAACTGTTACCAAACTTTAAAACATAGAATAAGTGGTTTGTTGATTACGATCAGATGTATTATTACAATATCTCGTCATTTGATAGATCAGACAATGACCGCGAAGTGTGTGCGTCCCTGCATTATTGGCCGCTCATTTTTGAGAGGTTCGTAGGGGCGTGTTGGTCTTCATAAAGGGGAGGGGCCCTGACTCCTTATGACTAGCGGTTTGTTGCCCTTTGGGTGAGCTACAGAATCAATTTATCACACAACATTAAAAGCATATTCATGAATACTATGAGCGAATTCAACAAGCTTTTGCGAACGCACCACATGAATAACTCTCTGCAAATGTACTTCAAAACTATTTCAACAGTTTATCACAATATTTGGAATAAAAATGGTGCGTTGAATAGGCGTACTTGATGTTCCTACGACTTAGAGCGTCGGTATCTCATTCAGAACGTAAATGTTTGTAATGCTGTGCTGTTTTTACAACAAAGTGACACTTCGAGAAGAATATCAGTAAACACCACATGAAGAGCGTTATCTTATACTTATTAGAAAAATATACAAGCAAATGTTCATGGGGAATATTACGTCTTAAGGTGAACCAATGGCACCACAGCACGCTTGCTTACCAGTTCAACCAGCAAACAGTTTCACAAATACGTTGAACTTGACAGGGAATGCTGTAAAAGAAAGATGTAACGATAAAGTGTTGTAATAGACTTCTGCATCTTCACATAATATACAAGCTAGCACGATTATTATTCTGTATATGTGGAGACTATAGAAAATAATAAATATGCTTGCCATAAATAGGCATACTCTTCATTGGCACGGGCAGAATGACACCTGCTTTTAGATCATGCATCAGCGAGTCGAAACAAGGTTGCAATGCCACTACATGTTTATTTGTTTATTTATTTATTTATTTGATTTCCATACACTGATACACAAGGGCACAGCCATTGCATGTTAGACCACTTCGTATAAGACACATAACAGTATTTTCAACGCATGATTTACAACAGCCCGGCAGCGGGGGTCTAGTAGCTAAGGTACTCGGTTGCTGACCCGCAGGTCACGGGATCGAATTCCGCCTTCGGCGGCTGCATTTTCGATGGAGGCGGAAATTCTGTGTACACGTGTGCTCAGATATGTGTGCGCAATGAAGAACCCTAGGTAGTCGAGATTTCCGGAGCCCTCCGCTATGGCATCGGTTATAATCATACGGTGATTTTGGAATGGTAAACTCCACGTATGGTTATCATGATTTAGTATCAGTAATGGTCAGCGACCGGTGATGAGAACGCTAGCCAGGATTTTTTCGACGGAAAATATGCAGCCACCTATAACTCGTTACCTCTGTTCGCAGACAGCTGAACCGAATTCTGCCGTAACTATTGATTACCGTGCACGCCACATTAAACACAACCCTTACAACTCTTCCGAGTGGTCAATAGAGATAAAAGGCGGAACAAAGTATAGCCGGAAATCACTGTGGGCAATTGGACTGGTGTGACCCCACCTTACACTTTGCGCTAAATCACCTGATTTCCATGACTGCGTCCAATCTGGCAATCTCATCATCCCTCCCTTCCCTCCGAACACTTCCGAAAATAGCTATTGGTGGGGTTCTTATAGGTACAGACACACATGATTTCATCAGTGTTAGTCCGGACACACCGTGTGTTTTTAGTAGTCCGTGCTTGGCAGAAAAGTTACGTTCGGTGTCAAGAGCTACTGAGACTGCTGTTAAAATAAAAAAAATGCTGCACACGGTTTCCTATGATAACGTATTAGCTAAATATACCTTCTTCTATATCCGGCCAATTATATTCTGCCCTAAGAAAACACACTTGGGTGATTACTGATATTCAGCCTACCATCCGCTGTTTTCTACAATCACGAAGCTACGTGATATACCTGCAGCCGACCGGTCACTAGTTAAGATATCACACATTCGTACGAGTACGTATCGCTCACTAATTCAAAACATTTAAAAATGCTTGGCCGCTTGACTGTCAACAGTC